>JAUKPP010248016.1:0-12994 GCA_032273245.1 Phyllaplysia taylori | reverse complement strand
AAATACTTTGGAATGGTTCTGGGCGCAGAAATGACCTTATAGAGTTTATGGAGCCCTAAAACCCTAACCAAAACAAAACTAAAGGCTCCACCCTCAGTTTCCTTGTGTATAACATGTCTTACCTTGCACTCAATAGAGGAATACAGTTCAATGGTTTCATCTTTGCTGTTGAGCACACTGAAATAGTATAAATATAAGATTAGCACTATTGCGTCATACTGACATGCAGTCAAATCAACTCAAATTGAAAAAAAATGTATATATCTACTAATTGCTTGGGTTTGTATAGAGGTACTAAGGCATTATTAATATTGTATGATCACCTCAGTAACAAGAAATAGATTGAGACAACAGTCACCTAGTGTAGACAGGCTTTGAGATTGCATTACATTATTAAGGGGCCAATTTAAGGCTCTCTTCTCCTGGGTACAGAACCAGGCTGCGATGACTGTAGGTGAGTAAGACCACTTAAAAGGTGAATGACCCATACATGTCCCTGATCAGCAATAGCAACAAAAACAAAGAAGTTAAAAGTCCAGGAGCAGACCAAAACACAGGGTCCACCAATCATCCATCATCCTGTTGCAATTTTTAATGTCTCATTATTAAAAAAATAAAAACCCCGAGTCACCGAGGCAGAATCCTCACAGACCTTGAATCTAATATGATACTGACAGGATTAGAATGGAGACAGCTGGAGATAACAGAACGCCCTGGAAAGCTGTTATTGATGGCCTGTGCTCCATGTGAAAAGTAGGGCATAACAAACAAACAAACAAGTTACATTCCAAGGCTGCTGAAAGCAGATGTGATGTGTTGAAAAAAAAAATTGTATTCACTCATTCCTAGTTGATTATGTCATAGTGCTATTGTTATCCTGTGAAACTATTGACCCTAGAAATTGTTTTATCCCACAGGAAACTGTCTGGCATCAGCTGTTGCTGAAAAAGCTTCAAAGAATTATCACACCATGGCAACATTCCTGGAGACCTCATGATGTATTTTTAAAAAATAAATGTAATGACACTAAATGGCATTCCTTCTATGTGATAACTCTTCCGTGTAAAAACATCCTGTGTGTCAATTTGATTAAACGTGAGTAATGATAAGAAATAAATCATTACAATACAGAAATATGTGGGCACAGGCAGTGACCAGGCTCTATCACTTACTTGTGTGGACGAATTTTCAAAGCAGCAGCTGTCTTTTGGAGCTGAGTAAAAAAAAAAAAAAAGGGTTACTGGTTTGAATAGAAAAACAGTTGCAAAAATCATGACATAAAATAAATGGATTTTAGGTAAAGAAACAAACAAAAACTTTCAGAAAATAATCAACATTTCGATGAAAGCATCTAGATCTCTTAACTGGAGGTAGACACTTGACAGTCATGCTTTAGAAAGAATGATAAAATGAGCACAAAACTTGGTTAATAAAATAAAAGTGATAACTTGAAAATGCGCAAAACAAAATTCCACACAATCTTGGAGTCAAGTTTTTTTCTTAAGAACACCTGTCAATATCTCAACCACAACAATCCTGCTTGTCATTGTGAAGTAGTTCATTCAGTCCTTTACTTAGTTTTATGCTAGAAAAACCGAGGGTTATTTTCATTGCAGCGCATTTAGGTGCAGATCTGCCCCCTCCTCTCCGAGAAATCCCGCTGCTTTTACTATTTCTATCAAATATGGGACAGATCTATTATAATATGAGTTTGTGCACTTACCAGTTCTCTGTATTTCTCACTGGACACAACAGTTTTCCCAAAGTCCACAGAACCGTACACCACAGACTGCTCTTGCTCCCTCTCCAGGATACCTGCAATGTTCACACAATACACAAGTGACAAGAGGTTCAACAAGCATAGATGGTGCACCATATAGAACCCCGCTAAAAGCTATCGACCACTCTGGCTCACTTGTCTTCAGCTACCTCCCCTCAGTTCCCTTGTTGCTGGCAGAACAACATTTGAGGTGCAACTCAGTTTTCTCACAACAGCACAAAGCATTGGAGCCAAACATAGGTTTGGTTTGGTTACCAGTTTTACGTCCCCTGCAACACTGTAAGGTCATTAAATTAAAGGTGCAGGCTACTTCGACACCGCTTGTCAGGGCCAACCCGGGCTGGGAGGGAAAAAATCCCAGCAGAAAAAAACGCAGACCGTCCACAACTGGGATCAAACTCGAGTCTTTTGCATGGCAGGCAAAGAGCTTGACCATTGCACCAGTGCCGGTGAGCTAAACATACGTAACTGTTACGTTACAATGAGCAACCAAAGAAACAAACGTGAATAAACAAAAGACATTTTAAAATATCAAAAGAAAGAGTCAAGGCAGCAGTAGGGAAAGGAAGAGACAATATAAAAGACAGAGGTAAACAAGTATAGGGGGAAAGAAAGAGAAAATGAAAGACATAAGAGAATAGTGCATAAAAGAAAGACAAATGAAAAAGACAAAGGTACGAGGGCAGGGGAATGAGAAAATAAAGACGAAAGCGGTATAAAGATAAATAGAGGGAAAGAGAGTGAGACCAGACAGAGAGATAAAGACACAAATAGAGGTCAAGAGAGTGAAAGATAGAGAGATGAGAAATGTCAAAAGAGGTCAAGAGAGAGGACAGGGATAGAATGATAGAGAGAGTGTGACTTATCAGGCACTGACCTGGTATAATGGACTGTGCTGTGACCCTGTAGCCCCGGTAGTCCACCACCACAGTGCCCAGTGTGTACAGACTGTCAGGGTCCATGTTGAAGTAGGCTTTCACTCCCTGAAGATCATTGCTCTGGACAAAGAAACCAAATATAGAATTACCAACCACAGAAAAATTTAATCTCTAGTAAAAAAAAAATTGAAATAGCCAACATTAAATTAGTAGAACTTTCACACACCATCAGCAGCAGATACGTTGAGGCCTCTATAAATCAAAGAATTTTTGTGAGTTGCTCACCCATCAAGCAGTCTTAGTTGAAATCTACAAAGCCATGAAGCGTAACTTTGCATCCTGTGAGTAAAGATTCATACAAACTGCCCCTACAAATTTGTCAGGCAAAGTACACATAATGCAGTCTAAACACTTCTGTGGGCCAAGAAAATGGGGGAAGTGATGCAGACAATGTTACAGCCCGTGCACCAATGAACCTAGTCCTGACAAGATTATGCACGAATGTTTGGGTTGGGCAACTATTGATAGAATGAAACCCTATTTCATTTTCTATTGTTATCCATCAACTCTGTTGTTGCAGCATAATTAGTGATTTAAAAACACTACAGCAGCCTATCCTTCACAAGTCCTAAAATTTAAGCTCTATCAAACTTACAGGTGCTGCAAATGCTGCTGCGTCTCCACCAAAATCTTTGTAATGGTCTTTCACATCAAAACCCAGGCTGAAGAAAATGTTGTTCCAGATAAACATTTGCATCCTGCAAGAATCAATAGAGAAATAAGACATTCTGATAAGAAACCAGATTTGAACACATTTCCAGAAAAAGTGACTACATTCTCGATAGCGATAAATAATTTCAACTTTAATTCAGTACATTTGTTTGTAATACTAAAGAAGGGGGTTCTCTTCAAAGTCAAACACGAGTCTCGACAACTCCACTCCTTAAAAAGTTTTTGTGACACGTACAAGCTGCAGTCAGGATCACTGTACCCTCTTACTTAAATACCAATTTAAATCTCCACCGTGTAGAGATTTCAACATAAATTACACAACAATGATAATACAGTCCAGCCTCATTACCATCAACCTTGGGACAAAATGAAGTTGGCAGTAAAGAGGAAGACTGCAATAGGTTTAAATATTTGACCATGTTGATACATGATACCCCAATGGTCACTTCAAAAGCTTATCTATATTTGGAACAATGTCTAAAGCCTGCTGTAGGGTTGACAACTGTAAGAACAAACTTCGATAATATTGAGAATGCTTACTTTGCATCTTCCCCAGGGTTAATGGCCATGACATTGCCATCAATAACAGCCATAGCTCCGCGAGTGGCTGCAGCGACAAAGTCACTGTGCACCTGAAACAAGAAGCAGCAATTGAAACCATTAGCATAAGCAAAATCCCATTTCAGTCATTTTCGAGAAAAGACTTATTGAAAAAAAAAAACATGAACATTTACACAATAAATGATTGTGAAATATTGGGATAAGACCTTCTATGTTCAATGTCTTACTCTGAAAGAACAGATGCTACCAACAGTTATGAATAAATATGAAGACAAATAAGGTTTGACACCTTCACTTTCTGAAAAAAGATTGTAACCATAGCCACATGATTCTTCCACTCTCCCAAACACAACTAACTCACTGTCTCTTCACCCATAGCAAAACCCGCACAAAAGCGCAACTTGTCAACAAATCTTCGAAAGCTCACCTTGAATATAGCACGCTCCCTGATGAGCCTCTCAGGCAGGTTTGTCTTTGGCAGCTCTCTCGTTGTCTGAATCTCCTCGTTCCAGTCTCTCGTCTGACCTGGGATGTGCTCCTCATAGCCCAGACGAGTGGAAAATGCTGTGAAAATAGTCATAAACACCTGTCAAACACTTACAAATGCCTTATGATTAAAACAATCACATTCACTAAAATTAGTTCCATAAGTGGAAGATCTATTGGTTACAACTCCAGAGACCAAAATAGGGAAAGCCAGGAAACATGAAGCATTTTTCACAATCCACTTGTTCTAATTCTAGTTACCAATATCTCCTTTTCCCATGAAGAAATAATATTGATAATTGTTTATTACCACCTTCTCTCTTCAAATACTAGAAAAGTATAGGAATGTATGCTGATATACAATAGGTATTAAGATAATTGCACTTAAAACAGTGCTCTTGCTCATGAGGTAGAAAATAAAAGCTCACCATCCTCAGCCCGAATGTAGTCCACCTGGTGGTCAGGTTGAGGTGCCATCCAGGAATACACTTGGTATGGTGTGGGAACTCGCTCAAATGGATGCTTCTGGCCCCGTTTCTTCAGCAGCAGAGAGAAGGTGCGCTTGAAGGCTGGGCTGATCTGATACAAATCACACAGATGATGTATGACAAATCATATCTTTGAGAACAATCCATAGACTTTAGAGAAATGCAGAATTAATCCTAAGGTGATACCAGCACTGTAGTTATGATCATATTGACACAACTACACACCAGCTTCTTCTTAATTTAGTTAGAGAGTCCTTTATTTATAGAGGCACCAGCTTCTTTGGCTGTTTTAGCCTATCCTCCTTAAAACAACACACTAATGATCGCTCAAATACATGTGAAAACAATATCTTAAGGGTGTAAATTAGATGATTGTTTTGCATTTGTATTGCACATTTGTTCGCACTGCAACGGACATATCACATATTTTAACCTGGTACACGCTGGTACCTTCTCATACACATACATGTACACTAAGTGTGTACCAAATCAGGTCACTTTCAGGGCTAATTACCTGGTTGAGCAAGTCAATAAGTGAGTGACAGAGATACTTTGGCTGGGATGCCTTTGGGTTGAATTCATCTTCAGTGGATCTGAAAGTAAAGAAAAGCAAAAGTTTACCTTCCCTGATTTGAATAATTCAATGGCAAGTTTATTTGCAAAATACTGATCTATAGCAGCTCAATAACTTTGCTGATGTACTACAAATTGTAATGACAAAGCATGCCCCCAAACATCAGGACTTAAAAACTCATGAAAGATCATAGAAAAGAGAGGCTTCCCAAAAATAAAAACCGAACCAAAAACAAAAGTAAGTGAGTGTGTGTGTATGCTGAAGGACAGATAATTGATTTTTCCAACTTACTGGTTCAGGTAGAATCCTCTTGCACAACTAGTCACATGGTAACGTTTGTCCTCCAAGGTCACAACATACAGGTACAGCAGGTCACCTAGGAGAGAACAGGACATTGTGACATGGATGAAAAATTTAAAAAAGAGAGAATGCACCAAACCAAATAATTATTATGTTAAGACATCACAAAAATGTCCAGACTCTATTTCTCCCTTTCTTGTCCATGAAAAATGAAAATGCAGGAAGCTAGTGTGAAAAATACAAAATCTGCTGTGCACGAAACTGATCATTCTAAATCTTTACATAATCATGGGGGTGACTGGGTTGTAGTAAAACACAAGCCACAGTAGGAGATTCAGTGTTTAAAACTCGGCTATATACCCCCACAATTTATTTGGAAACTTCATGGTCTATCTCCGTCCGTTTGGAGATGGACACAACAAGAAGAAATACCATCCAAATTTCCCTTGTGGATCAATAAAGTATATCTTATCTTATCTAAAATTATTCAAGTGTTGCAAGGATGTAAAACAAATTACTAACACCAAACAAACGAGTCCTACCTAAATTAAATGGTAAGGCCTTATCAAAACAAATCAGAAAGTTGTAGAGGTGCATAGAACAAACATATATTGTCCAACTAACCGTGCATTCTCCTGTTGCCTGGCGGGGGATTCCAGCCACTGTATGTAAGAACCTTCAAACACCTTGAGCCCTGGGGAGTGTCAATAAAACTTTAGGTATAAATAACATCGAACGCCCTGCATTCACAGATTTTTCAATTTGAAATCAAGCACATTTAGTGACTGCTAGTAGTTACTGGGTTACTGTCATGTGGACACAAAAATCGTGACCGTAATTGTAGTCCAGCAAAAATTTCATGTTAATAATTTCTGTCCTTTTCCTAAATCTCAACAGGCTTAAAAGAAAACAGAAGTTGTTGATTTTCCTCTAAACTAGACAGAAAATTATAATAAAATTAAATTAATGATAAATTGGGACTGAGATTGTTGACAGCAATGCAAGTGAGTCACCTTTAAATCTTTAATGCCTGGGTGCAAGGGAAGCAAGGGTCTGTCTTTGGAGTTGGGGATGATTGCTTCTGGTGGCGTGCAATCAACAGAATCTGGTTTGCTGCGTTTCTTATCTGAAGAAGGAAAGTAAAATTCACATTATCATCTATCTGTCCCTTAGAAGTGAGTTTGCACCTTCTACCTACAACTACATTCGCATAAAAATTCTTATTAACCAGAGCAACCAAAATTTAAAAGAGATCAAGATAAATGCACATACTCTCCATGAGGGGAAATGGAGCTGCAATGCATATGCCTGGTGCCTTGCCTAATATATTGTAGACTGAAAAACTGAATTCCGTTGAACCAAGCTACAAGTGTGAGAGTAGCATTGCCATTAAGTTATAAGCTTAGTATTAAAAAAGTAATAATATAAATACCATGTAAAAAGTGTCAACATAAATAAGTGACTTTCATGAAAACAAACCACACATGTTGAAAAAAAAATCCCATCAAATATGTACATACCTAGAATATCACCCAGAGTGATTGTGTTGAGGAAGGAGAGAGAAGAGCAGTCCACTCCATTGTAGGCATCGGCTGGATCTACAGACTTCATGAGGTCTCGTACATGTCGCACGTGAATCCTTGCCTCTCTCACCGTGTATGGTTCTGGGGTAAAAAAAAGTACTTTTAAAATGCCACAAAACAGGAGCAAATAAATTGAGTGAGATTCTCAACAACAGTTCAGCTGAAATGTTAATGAAGAGGGCATTAATTTGTTCAATCCTTTCAAAATCAAGACGTCAGTTATTGTCAGTACTTAGAATTTCAACTTCGAAAAGAATAAATTTCATAGCAATTTGAAACATACACATTCCATATAAAAACCGAAACAACAACTATGCGTACAATAAACAATAATCTTATTGTATGTTTGTTGAAATTTTGCGACACTATTGACACCACGAGGCCATTGAAGCCGCCGGAAATAGATTTTGACAATAGCAACATTACGAAAGATGGAGATGGAGCAGACCATACCAGATAAACTTACAACTACCTCCAGGACAATCTTAGATTTCCCAAATTCTAAAAGCTCTCAAATGCCATTAGACAGTAGTGAAAAATAAGCCAGCATGTCCAGGTTGGTGACAATCGTTCCTACCTTCAATGACCTTGATAACAGAGCCTTCCTTCAGCCCTTCAATGGCTTTCAGCTCAGAAAAGTTATCCATGGTGACCCCGTCAAGTTGCAGAGAGAAGCAGGTACGGTGACACGTGTCCTCCCTGTCCATCAGCACCTGGTGGATCTCCTGCACCAGCTCCATGGAGCTCACCTAGCACAGTATCAAAACATTTGTTAGGAAAATAATATGCGAGCAGAGTATATTCTTTATTGTCCTGCTCATGTTCCTAGCTAAAAAGCTCAGTATTGTACATCAGAATAAATATACCCAGCCTTGTAAATCATAAGACAATGAATTGGAAAATGCTTGGAAATCATTTACCAAGCCACAGTTTAAAGCTTAGATTCATTGATGGTAGACAAATATATTCATTAAAAAAAGGTCCAAAAATATCCATTTTAAAGAAAGCAAGCATATTCACATTTTAATCTATGTCTAGAGACACTCTTACTCGCAGTTGAAGTGCGAAATTAATTTTTTTAAAGAATGCCTTTAAAAATTCCCAGTGGGGCATGGGGCTTTAAGCTAATCTAGAAATTGCAGAGCACATATAATATCCCCCATCACTCACCGGCAAATCAAAAGGTTCAATGCCAGGAGCCACAATGACAATATTGAAGCCAGTGTCCTGAATCAGGAGCACTTCCTTGTCCTTTTCCTCCTCATTTTCCTTTGTTTCCGCCTCCTTCTCTTCTCCCTTTTCCATGTTTGACTGTTCCTCGCCCTCTATGCAGCAATTTTGCCCAGCTTTTCCACCACAAATAATCTTTTCCTCAGCTGCAAAGATAAAAAAAAAAAGAAGTTAGATTTCCTTAAAATGATAGAAAATCAGCTTATCTCTGCTTTAGATTTGCTATCACTTCAAGACAGCAGAAAACAAAATAGGCAATCATATTTTTTCCGGGGGATAGGAAAGAAAGATAAGAAAAAAATCATTGAAAAATAGTAACACATACATATTAAACAAGAATAGAAGTCCATTAAGTCAAAGCTGTAAACAACTAATTTATGCCCCTCCTTCTCATACAGTTGAACTAAAATCTGAATGAAGTAACATGCTCCATATGCTGGTCTTTTCTACAAGCGCATTAAAACCATAAAGAGCAGGCAGAAGCTGAAGTGAGATCAGGTGCGAGTAGCTCCCCCCTGCTGCTAATACCATCTGATTCACTCCTTGGCAGAGCCACCGTTTTCCTCTCTGACAGAATCATCAGAGGATTTAATCTCAGCATGCAACATTCATACCCAGCTCGAGGTTCGAGGCATCTACCATTTGACTCCTTGTTTCCATTATCTAAATGACCCATAGTGCTTGACAGTGAAATGAAGTTGGCGAGCCAAGAAACTGTTTACTCAGTTTGCTATTTGCTAAACTTTTTCATTTCCATACATAATGTGAACAGTATGCTACATATTTCAACCCACTGATGTGACATAATGAAGCATCTATTAAAGTTCAATATTTCATGAATGACTTAAACTTAAATCAGTGTAATTCAGAGAGGAAAATCACAAGAAAATGTGAACTTCACAAATTCAAATGAATGGCTCTTGAAATCTATATAAAAAAAAAAATACAAGACTCGGCAGTTACCAAACTTCATTGTTCAGCAATTCTGATTTCTTCTTAGCTTGGTCACACAAAATTTATTTGCTTATAAACACACGCAACAGTCAACACATTGTCCATTGTCAGTCATATGTACAGGATTGTCAATTTCTCTCATCTGCTCCCTTTAAATGAATAATAAATTCACCCGTATCAAAATTGCATCAATATCTGGAAACTGAACCCAATTAGTCTATCTCTCAATGAGACGCCTACATGTGGAGAGACTATCAGTTGTGATTATTAAACTGGACTGACATATCTGTCAAACATATCCCCTCCAAATACGTTGAATGTCAGCTTAGCAAGACACAGAAATCTAGCCCAAAGTACTACTTGAGGACACAGGTCTTTCACTAAATACCTAAGATAAGAAAGCACCCGGTGAACTTTGGTCTGTGGATAATTCAAGTTCAAGTGAGGAAAAGAAAAAAAATGATGAAAGAATTGGATCCTCTCTAGTCTAAAATGACCTTGTCAATCCAGTGAAGAGAATTCTTTACTTCCCAAACTTTAAATTTTATGTGATTTGTGACACAACTATGAAACTACTGAGCTATAATGTAAAAAGCCTTTTCTCAACAACATGGCTACTGAGCCTCTATGTGAAAGTATTTTTCTTTGTGACCATAAATTTCTGTTGAAACCTCTCTATTTTTTAAAAGGCTGAGAATTGGTACAGTTTATAATATAACAAATGTTGAACAGTTTTCCTGCACAATGAGAGATATGATGCCTGCTGAGGTTTATCAGAACATCATATCGAATGTCCATACAAAAATCTAATTTATTGTCTCATTTGTTAATTTGTATTCCAGGCAGAAATGATACACAATAATATAGACACTTGATACACAATAAACTTCTGGATGAATGATCACTTGAAATCCTAGCAGCAGCAGCAAGACACGACATGCCAACATGGCAGCACAATGTTTGAGCTTGATAATTCACCAAATGAGCCTCAGTAACAAGGCTTGGCTGGGATAAACTGCCTGACCACTCAGGTGTGACAAAAGGTTCCAGGCTAAACAATACACACACACAGCAGGTGGTGAGCCTTACTGTGCTGGAGCAAATCACAGGCTTCTCTCAGACTACACATCACCACCAGGGTTAATAATGCACAGCAGTGTACCTTGTTCACATGGCATACTGTGACAAGCTGTATAGACAGGGTGGCACACACAAAAGCCGATAATTATCATACACATACCAAAGAGCTAACACTAAACAGCTGATGACATCTGTAATACTAACTATAAGCCCAATACCACTCAAATAACCTCAGATTTAACACTG
The DNA here is from genome assembly GCA_032273245.1 of Phyllaplysia taylori. Taxonomy (NCBI): domain Eukaryota; kingdom Metazoa; phylum Mollusca; class Gastropoda; order Aplysiida; family Aplysiidae; genus Phyllaplysia; species Phyllaplysia taylori. The sequence continues at coordinate 2,102 of JAUKPP010248016.1, read as the reverse complement.
CCTCATCATCCATCTGCAATACAAGAATATTTCTATTGCGGAACACTGTGTGGCAACCTCAGAAGTAGCCCCATTGTAATTTTAATAACAGCCAAGGACTCGGAAACAATTTGTCAAAAAATGTGGGAAATTTACACAGACAAGAGAACCTAACAAATGGCTTAAAATCTTTCCCCACTGTTGACCCAGTGATAGTGGGGGGCTGACGGGCACTCTTGGGTGGTTGTCTCCTTCTACTGCTCTATTTGTTACTGTTGTCTTATTCTACTTCCTGGCGCTGAAATCACCCAAAGTTAAGTGTCAATTTAGTGTTGTTAACCCTTGACAAAGTAAAAAAAAAAACGGTGATAAAATTCAGTCTATACACCGTGGAAATTTGAAAAAAGAATTATTCTTAAGGAGCTCGGCCATTTTTCATTTTGTTTTAAATCTAAGTTAAATATGAGACTGCTATATTTTTTCTGGTTATTTCTAATTCTATACTCTTTTGTTGAAATGTAGGATAAAGATGTCAGATATGGGTGGGGTAATAAGTTTTAAGAATGTGGTTTCTCTTGCGTTCACAGGCATCAGGCAAAAGTCCGTTTTAAAAGTTATGGGTGTCTGCCCACTAAGGACAGTGTCACATGGAGCGCAGTGATCAAGCCAAGAGGACTAATCATTTAATTTCTAAAAGCCTGAACAGCGAATTGTCGGTACACTGATACGTCATGTTGAACAGAGGAAAAAATTTGATCTATCTTTTGTAGTGAACAGATTATCACAAGTGCTTTTCTGTAAGCATGTTTGTACATGATTTATTTGTTTTGGGACGGTTAAATGGCACTATGAACACGGAGGTAATTTTAGCACCAGGTCAGGAAGTAGATAATGGGACAATGGTAACAACTTATAAAAAACAAAGGAGGAGCAGACTACACTTGAGCACCCGTTAAACACAGGCTAAATACTGTTTAAAAATAAGACAATGCCCAAAATAAAACCAGGCAATGATTGCAGAAAAAGAGAGAGAGAGAGAGAGAGAAGGTGGAGGGGGAGATAAAGTAGATAAGAGAGCAAACGAACCACACCCCACAGGATAGACCTTTTTTATTAAATACCTGAGCCACTGAGCACTTTAACTTCAAGAGTGCAATTTTCCCCCCTATGGCTACTTTAAGACTTTATCTACTGACCTGCCATAGCCGGTCTTATCAATTATCGATTCCAGTAAACTACATCACAAAAACAGGTAATGACGCTGTGGTGTAATGGTTAGGCGGAAGGATTTCCGTAACGAGCAACCAAGTCTTGACCCATCTTTAAACCCTACGCCTTTGACTCCTAAGACTACAAGAATGTGGATTGTGTAATATAATTATGTACCTCTGGTAATAATCTACCAAAATTTGGCACATTTATCTATTTGTGGACAATGTTGGTTTTTTTCTGATGGGATTTTCCCCTCTCAACCCTGGTTGGCCTTGCACACAGGCAGGGTCGAAGTCGCCGGTCCCTTAAATGACCTTATTAAGGGACGTAAAACTTTAACTGGTAACCAAACCAAAAACAAGTACCCGTGTCTTTCAAAATAAATCGAAAGAGAACTGTCTTTATCTTTATCTTCAAGCCAGCCCCACTAAAAAAATAGACCTAAAGCTTCCGATTCTTCTCTCGACTTCTCAGGAAAATTTCACTTCCATTGCTAGTCAAGTTAAAAAGTACATCTCAGGTGAAAGTGAAAGCGCCCCCCCCCCCCTCCAATATTGGACCAGAAGGTGGCAGTAATCTCCCCATCCCAAATATCAGTTAACATGGAAGGGTCGAGTCAAGACAAGGGATAAATAGAGCATGTGGCCCTAAGCACATCTCATTCAACTCCAGCTGTGAAAAAGCATCGAGACTAGAGACAGTCCCATAAAAAATAAAGCCCTGATATTTGACTCACTGACAGCTTCCTGTGTGATCTGCTAGGAGTAAAAGGCATATTCCAGACAATTTAAAAGAAATCTGCATTGCATTCTTGCAATATCAAGGAGCCAATTTGGAAGGACTTCCGTAACGAGCGACCACATCTCTAACCCACTTCAAACCCTACAACCCATGCTCCTCTGAAACCTCAA
>JAUKPP010248005.1:0-12994 GCA_032273245.1 Phyllaplysia taylori | reverse complement strand
CGGGGATTTCGTTTTCTTACGGATTATCGCGATTTTCGGATTAGAGCCTTTCGGTTTAAGCAGCATCCACTGTATATACAATATGTAAAATTAAAATGCTTGGTGTTTGTAGCGATACATGTCAACAGCATTACAATATTCATAACATGTTGCAGTACGTATGTTGTACATGAGATGAAAGGAAAAATAGCTTTTCAACGGAGATGCTGTATATGGGATCCCAGAGGATTCAATAGTACTTAGCTATAGGGAAGTTGAAACGCATCATGTTGTGATATAGCCTATACATGTAGCCTACATAAAATCATAAAGTAGCGAGAAAAGCTACAAACCTAGGCTCCAGCACATTACAGAAATCATTATCAGTACAGCTACATGTACTTCTTGGTTTGGTCTCATTTGTTTTTTTATACCCCTTGTAACACTGTGGTCATTTCAGAGGTGGGGCACTTCAACCCTGCCTATCAGGGTCACACTGGGCTGAGAAAGACTTAACATCCTATCGGAGAGATCAAGTTGGATTGCAGCTTTTTCCACTTTTTGTTCACTGCCCAGTAAACAAAATACAGTACTGGTTAGTATAGTCATCACCATCATTGTCATTCTCACCGTGGACCAGACAATAGACCATTTACATAGGTGTAACTGTAACACTTTTCACTTTTTCTTGACTGGGTCTTGCTCATGTGATACTCCGTCTCCCAAGATTAGTGAAAAATTTGATGCGTTGCTTTTACGTTTCTGTAACCTTAGTAGTTTTTACAGGGCCAACTGGCTCTTTTTGGAAGACGTATGCACTTCTTTATCTTTGATCCTCCATTGAAGAATCAGCCCCGTCCCCTTCCAACACATACACCTGCAGGAGGCAGTACAGAAATGATGGTGATTAAGGTATCAGAAGTATCAATGTACAATAAAATTTCTTCCGTTCCAGCAACGCTAACTCTTTTTAGTTAATATGAGTGTCTAGACACCAACCCATACAAACAAGTCTTTGAAGTAGGGACAGAAAATGGAAAGCAGATGAGTGAAGAAAATAATCAACCAGGAGCTAAAAAATGGGAGACGCCATCAGCAAAGCAAACAAGATTTATAAACAAATTATTCAAAACGTGACACACTCTCAGGCAAAACCTACATGAAATCTGCATTTTGGAAAGCTACTTTGATCCAATAACACAGATAAATGTTGTGAGAGAAATTCCTGAAAATGTACCGTACACAACACTTTCTGTTGACTTCTCAAATTAACACTACTGTTCTAATGACATCATCATAACATTGCTGTAGAAACAACAGCCACCTGACTTACTACAGTTACACTGTCACATCCTTATCATCCAAGATCAGAAGCAAAATTAAAAGAGAAGGCAACAGTCACCCGAGTCATAAAAACCCTGAGAGTTCTCCTGCTATAAGCGCAGTTTGAACCAAATACAACCTTTATTTCCCAGGCAGGTACTTCCCATGACATATACTATACACTCATTTGGAAAGGCAACCTTGGATATTATACAATCACAATCGTCCTTTCATGGATTGGAAATGATGTACAGTGAGACCTTGTAATGCCGCTCCCCACTCTTCCACCATTCCCGCATACCACCTGCTTTTCGCTGTGGTACGGTTTGGTTACTGTATAAAAACAGTGAAATAACTCTTTGTACCGCCATCCGCCAGTACTTCCCGAGCTACATATCTTATGTAAACATAGTAAAAAATGCTGGCAAAGTGTACATTTTGCCAGTGGCGATGCACACAATAAAAGCTCCCCATCTCTGGGGTCGTGCAAAGAGGTGCATGACACACCATAAGGGGGATGACTGCGTAAATTAGCACATCATGTTGTCCAATATGTACATAGCCTATCCTGTTCTGCTCTCATTGTACCGCCATTCTCTCTATAATGCCAGCTTTCTAATGGTCCCATGGTTGGCTGTTTAACAAGGTTTTACTGTGCAAGCATACAGCCACACACTGTTTAAGTTCTTGCATATTTCCATAAGCTGCTTTTTCCTCGATCATCGAACGGCTGGACCGAAAGACTTGTTACCACATCTCTCTGCACTGAGTTAACAAAGTCCTTAGTCTTGTATGTAGAAAAACAAAGAGTCGCCAAGGCACTAAATAATAAGTCTTGTTGTTGTCACAGTTTTTCTTTCCATGTTCACAATAGAGTTTGGTTTGACAGGTGAAATCTTCTCAAGTCTTCATTGATTCTAACTGGGCAGCTCAGGTCCTCCGTTCTGGTAGTTCCCAGTCATCGCTGCATTGCTGAAGTCCATGCCTGGGTTCTGTGCAAGAGACAGAGAAAAATAGAAATTAAGAATAGAATGTCACTACTGGCGCTGTGGTGTAATGGTTAAGCTCTTCGCCTGTCATGCGGAAGACCCCTGATCGATCCCGAGCGTGGACAATCTGGGTTTTTTTCTGCTGGGATTTTTTCCCTCTCAGTCCCGGTCGGCCCTGACAGGCAGGGTCGAAGTAGCTTGTCTCTTAAATGACTTTACAGTGTTGCAGGGGACGTAAAACTGGTAACCAAACCAAAAGAATACATGTATCACTGTTGTAAATAACAAGAGAAACTTAAGTCAAGTAGTGCACAAAGTCAACTTTATGAAAAAGTACATGTATGACTGAAGTATGCCATGAAATTTGATACAAAAACAATACTTTGCACTACCAGATAGCTAGAAGGAGATGCACTATGAAACCAACAAATGACTTTGAACAGATCAAAGATCTGATCACCTTCAAAGGCACTTCTCAAATGACTAACTACTAACAAAACAAGAATATCAGTCACCCAAGCATGTCACACACAAAAATCTCACCGGTCTGTCCACAGCAGAGTGTGAAAGCACAGTCCATCACTCACATTGTAATGCCCAAGGGGCTGCCTCACGTGCATTTGAACGGCACGTACATTTATTTGGCATGTATATTTTGGTTTCTTTACCAGTTTTACGTCCCCGGTAACACTGTAAGTGTAAGGTCATTTAAGAGACGGGCTACTTCGACTCTGCCTGTCAGGGCCAACTCGGACTGAGAGGGGAAAATCCCAGCAGAAAAAAACGCAGATTGTCCAAGACCGGGATCGAACTCAGGTCTTCTGCATGATAGGTGAAGAGCCTAACCATTAAACCATAGCACCGGTGGCATGTATGTACCCAGAGACTACTGTAGTAGGGTTATTGTTGAACACTTAATCTGAAAATACCCAAAAGTTTGATGTGTCCCCCTTCTCCCGAAAATTGCCAGAACTACCAGTGCATCCCTTTGTGAGGTGGATGATGAATTATGTGCCAAAGATGTCAGTCTGTACTTTACCTCAAACTGAAACCTTTGTAAGGTCAGTTTTTTCTGCATCTCATCAAATGTGGCAGGGTCTGCTTGGAACTGACCCTTGAGTAGGGATGGCCAGCAGTGGGAGGCTGAGGTGTGGGCTTTGCTCAGGCAGACCTGGATCACTGTTTTATCCTCTGTTGGAAAAATGAAAACGAATACATGGTAGTTGAAAATTCTATTCTCTTGACCAGCCAGTAGGTTCATTGCTATTTTACTTTAGATCTAATAAAAAGAAAGTGTAGTAGAGGGAGGAAGAGAACAAAAAGGAGGATGAAAAGAAAAGATGAGTTGGGGAATGAAGAAAAGGAGTACAGAGAAACTTGGATATAATAATGAGGTCGTCTGGACCAAACTAATGTCCTCGTTATATATCCAAGGTCTCGAAATAAAGAAAAAAAAAATAAAGATAAATAGGGGATGTACCCTTGGCGACATTTTGGTAACCCTAATTGGGCTCATTGGTATTGTCAGGTAGAGCCAAGAGTTCCTTTAGATTTTCATTATGTACACACAGCAAATCGCCACCCAATGCAGTCTGAAGAGAGACAAGTAACTACACACACAAACAAACTACAGGCTTGCCTGTATAACACATTTTACTTAAGACGTGTATCGTTGTCTCAGGATAGGTCCAGTCAATCGACAGAATGTATACAAGTGCAAAAGATTCTGGTTATAAAAATTCTAGATAAAAAATTAATTTCAATAAAATTAGATGTTCTAACCTTGCCAAAAAAAATTTTTTTCTTTACTTTATTATAATTCTTTCTTCCCATAAAAAAACAAAAAAAAACCTAAAACAGTGCTTTGCATTGCGTCACTAAGAATGATCATGGTCCATAATTGAAGAACAGAGAATGGAAAGTAAAAAAGTAAACATAGAGATGTAATCCAGCATCTTACCTAATGTCCACACAGCATCATCGGCGTGAACTGGTTCAAACAGCTCTCCCTGGGGTGGTAGAAAAGACAATTCAGGTTGATGAGAAAGGCAGAAAGGTAGAAAGAGTATAACCTCAAGGTATATCTATGAAAACAAGCAAGGGATAATGGTCAAAATGAGAGAAAGGCAAGCACATTTGAAAGCAGGTCTCAGTTGGGAGCTATAGCTTAGTAAAATTTTATTCTCCTAAACTAACTAAACACAACCCATCAAACTCATGCATGCTACTGATTTTGACTTTTCTACTAGCTCTAGTTAAAATTTTAGTCACAAACTCTCCTTCTGATTACAACCTTAAAATCTAGCCTACATGTTTACATACCTGGGAGTTAAATTCTGGCACTACTTAAATATAGTGGTCCCTATACCAGGTTTCGCATCTGAGCGAATTGACTTTGAGTACGACCCAAGCAGATCAGGTCAGTACAATAAGAATGAAGGGAAAGGGTCAGAGTTCAGATTAGAGTGAGGGTCACTCTAACCTTATTACTGACCCTAACCCTCTCTTGTGGTTGTGATGGCACAACCAGAGTACAGTTGAACCTGTCCAAGATAACCACTCATTGTCAAGAGAAAAGTGGTCCACTTGGACAGGTCAAATGAATATGAAGTGAAAAAACAACAACCTTTCTCCTCCCTCCCCTCAAATGAATACATGTATGAGGAAAGAAAAAAACCCACCTTCATTTCCGAGTGAGATATTTTAAAATATTATTTGGTGTTGTTTTTATCCCTTTCAGAGAGGGGACCAGTTGCCTTGGCTCTTTATTTTTGTTGTTGTTGGAAATGTATCAGATGAAAGAGCCCCATAGGGGGAACAAAGAAATTCAATGTGCTGTCGCCACTCAACGAAAAAATAGCATCTCTTTGGCAATTCTGTTGTTACCAACTTGGTAAATTCAGAGCGACAGCTGGCTTTGCCTTCACTTCGTATTGGTCAGGAATTAAACTGTTGTGAATTATAGGAGGGACTAATAACCACAGGCAAATGGATTAAGATGGTTGCTTGCCCCACTCATCAGCAGCTAAAAATTTGTTACCCAATGACCAACACAGGTAAGGGCTATCTTTGCCAAGGCTCAGTGCTAGTCAGCGAGTGTATAAATTGTAAGGGGGGCTTACTGTGTAACAAGAAAAGATGGAAAGAATGGGTACTGGGGCCTCGGACAAAGGGCTCATCACTCGTCCACAGCGATAGGCGCGCATGATATGGCAACGTGTTGGGTGAAAAGAGAATCAAGTGGTCGTCTTGGGCAGGTTTTGTGGCAATAGGCGCCCATGATATGGCAACTTGTCGGGTGAAAAGAGAATCAAGTGGTTGTCTTGGGCAGGTTTTGTGGTTGTTGGTCAGTATAATAGAAAGGTCGCGGTCCCGTTGGACAGGTGGTAATCTTGGACAGTTCCACTATATAGAAAAAAATCAAGGGGGGAAGTGAGAAGTGGTCATTTGCACAGGTGGTCGCTAGAGCAGGTTCGAGTCAACTTCTGTATGTAAATACTACCGATACTCAAAGTTAACTTGCTCAGGTATCGTGCTAGGTATCGTGTCCATGCTATTTTAAGTAGTAGTGCCTAGATTCTTCTTACCTCAAAAACTAAATTCCCTTGAATAGACAGGCTGATGTGTTTTGGCTTTACAGTGCATTTCACTTCCTTGGCTTTCAGTGCTTGATTAGTTTTCACTTCAATATATACTTCTTCCATAGTTTGCCACCAGGAGCCCCAATCAGTCTTGCAAGGGATGACGCCACTTCGCTCGTCGAAGTGAGACATGTTGTTGCCGGTGCTGTTGTATTGTTTTAATGTTATTTCAATCCAAAGTAAAAAAAAAGTTCGTCACAATCACAAGTTGGATCGACAACACCACAACAACAACCGTTTCTTCACTCAGTTCAGTTTGCTTTGTTTTCGCTTTATTCCTTCATTCAGGCTACATTTGCATGGATCAGAATGAGATGCGAAGGGTGCGAAGATGTGATAAGCTGATGTCGATGATAAACTTAGCCCCAGCGACGAGGAAATGAATGAAACCGAAACCTAAACAAAACAAACACTCTTCTTTCAGAAAGTCAGAAAAAGAAAATGAGGCAGGGTATGCCAAGTTGTACACAAAATAATTTCCTATAATAATTTTTATTGTAGGATGAGATTTGCACCCATGATGGTATAAAAATAGATGTATCGAAAATGATTCATTATACCCATTTATAGACAAAGCTTTTGATTACTGATGTTTTATTTCAAATGAAATAAGTCAAGAATGACTGTATCCTTGTTCTTTTTCTCCCACCACTGGCAGAGAAATTAAATTTGCACTAGTTTGAAGTACATAGCTGTGATAAATAAAGTACATAAAACTCGATAATATAATATGTTGTGGCCTGCCTATCCTGGCAATATCAACATGTGTATCAGACCAGGTTTACTTACTATGATTTGGTTGAAATAAAGTACAGATTACAAGCTGTTTTGCTTTCAACAAAACTTACCCAAAAAGAGGAACTTGAATCAAGATTGTCTGATGTGGCCGTCTCTGAAGTAAAGAATAAAAATGTCAAGTAAAGCCGTGGCTAAGTCAGTGCAGTTTGCTTCTAACCTGCCTCAGCTGCAAAATTTGATTAAAAGGGACCCAGAATCTTACAAAGATGAGGTAAGTGAATTAGCCTTTCTAAGTCTAGATTAACTCTACCTAGAATCTAGATTCTAGATCTCTAGATCTAGACTATGCTATAGAATTTAGTAGATCTAATGACTACTGCTATGATGCATTGGTTAAATTGGTAGTCCGGACTCGTAATCGGAAGATTGCGGGTTGGAATCCCAGCTCTCTTCTTGGGAAAGGCATTTTACTTTAAAATTTTACACAAATTTTCCTCAACTTGAACCATGTGTGAATAGGATCGGATAGGTACCCAGCTATTGACAGCAAATGATTTAAAATGGTCATGTCCGTATGTTTGTGCTGTAGTAACTGTAAATAGTGTAAAATAGCAGTTTGTATGCTTCCCAGGAAGTTGAGGTTTCTGATTATTTTGAATGATGTCTTGGTCTGGTGGGGAAAAAATAATAGATCTAGGCCTATTAATATATTATTGTAAAGGACAAAGAGCCTGCTTTCAACTATTTCAAGTGGGGATATGCGCTCTATATAAATGCTGTCATTATTATGATTATGATCGAAATCTAGATCTACGCACGCCTTGATTAAAAATCCAATCAGAAGGCTGCTCTTTCACTTTCGTATCTTCATTTCAAGAGAATGGGGGCATCGACATAGCCGATGGTCTAGCGGTAATGTGCCCGCCTACAGATGAGGGGGTTCTGGGTTAGAACCCAGGGAGGTTCACTGCGATTTAAAAAAAAAAAAAATTTCAGTTTAAATCGGAGATCTAATAGACCTAAAATTCGGAGGCCCGCCTTGTAAATGTCAATGACCTTACACAGTGTTGCATAGGGCATTAAACCAAAACCAAACCACCCAACCACATCAGATTTTAGTTGGGAAGGTCCCTCCCTTGGCCTCACCGCTCACACTTATTTCCCTCTACTCTAGCTAGGCTTTTTTGCTTTCTTTTTTTTTTTTTCCCTAGGCCCACTTGGGGTCTAAATCCCTTTAGATGAAGACTTGCCTTCTCCCTTATCTTTATCTAGTTTTAGTAGAGCTCTCTCTGTCCCTCTGCTCCTCTCTTCAATCTGTCTCTGCCCCTCCTCTCCCACCCCATCCCTTTCCCTAACTTTAAACTCTTTACTTTTTCTCTCTGTCTCCCTCTCTCTCTCAGCTTAAAGAAAATCAAATTAATTACCACAAAATGCTCCTCCTGTTTCAGAGTTTGTATTAATGCCTCTCTACTCTCTGGTAATTAAAGTCTTAGTACTTCAACATTTTTATTTTATTTTTCTCCTCCGCTGATGTTTTACAGTTCCTGAAACAGTGGCAGTATTTCCATACCTTGATGCAAGCATTCCAGTTGCAACCAGCAAAGCACAATGAAAGACTGGATGAGATGATCAGCTTTGTTGCACAGGTTTGTGTTTTCAATGAAATTAAATTTTCTGAAATTCCAGACTCAAGGTATGCAGGGATTGTGAGAAGTGAGAGTATAATAAAAGATTATATTGCATATCCCTCTTCTGTCATTTATTATAATGCTTTTACAGGAAAAAAGGAACCAGTGTGTTTGTGATGTTATGTGAATCTCAAGCGGAGAGGGAATTTACAAGTATCATCAATGTTATTAAATTACTTTGCTTTCATAAAAAAAAACTCTAGAACCTTTGTACTTTCGGTAAGCAAGCGTCTGTGGTGAAAACTATTATTATCAATAATTAACAAAAATTATTTCCTCGTGATCCTTTTGTGCCCTCCATGATTTCATGTTGTATTTGACTAAACATCATCCTATACCCAATAGGAAAATAGGAAATTTTTTTCACCAGTCTAAAAGATTTAATGGCTTGAGAGGGGAGGGGGGTTATAGAGTATTGTTCAAGAAATCATGCGCAAGTGCCTCATAATAGATGAACAGATGGAAGTTAGTAACTGTCAAAATCTAGAGGCCATACAATATAATCTAACTGATGATGCTATAAAATGAGAAAATTCAAAATGTTATTTTCTGAATTGACATATAGGTGAGTCATTGCTACAAGGAAGAAGTTGCTGATCTTCCCGAGCAGCTGGGAGACATACTGAGAAATCACAGCACAGTTCTGGACAGAACGATCAGAATGGTAGGTTTGCCATGTTTTGGATTAACACATGAGATACTGCAAAGGAGATGGCTATGAAAATTATGGTCATGGTTGGACATTGTCTTTTCTAAATAAGTAGAGCTTTAAGATAGGGTTTCAGTAAATCTCTCTATCGATGTATGAATTTGAACTCTTGCAACATTTAACGTGAGCAGTACAAGTTCTTCTTTTACCAGTAATTATGCTTCTTATTATGTGTTAAAGCAAAAAGTAATGGCTTTTATCTCCTTTTTTATATTTCAAATGTTGACAAAGGTTTGTGAATTTATTTTTCGTTGTTTTCTGTGTGCATGTATTCTGCAGTGCCAAGGCAGACGACATATCTGCACAAATTATTAATCCCCCGTATCTTCGTTTAAACGGAGCCCATATATATCCATTCTGCATCTTGTATCAAAGGGAGGAAGACGTATCTGCACTCACTACAAATAGGATATTTTCACAATGGTAAACAGATGTAACTTAAGGGCAATGCCCATATTTCTCATGGTAGCATCTTTAAAAGAAGATGCAAAAATGTGCAATCTTTGCAGATACGTCGGTCTGCCTTTTCACGGCAGCATTGTCATAATGATTTTAGTAGGTGTATATATATGCATGTGTATAGTATTTAGTATTCCTAACTATGAATAGGCTATATGACCACTATACAATTATGTTCAAATGTCATTTTATGTTCACAGACCCTGGTCAAAGCCATGATCATGCTGAGGAACAAGGACTTGATATCAGCCACTCAGGTGCTCCAGCTTTTCTTCAAACTCCTGCGCTGTGAGGACAAGTTGATGAGGAAAACCATCTACCAGTACATCGTAGCGGACATTAAGAACGTCAATGCCAAACACAAGAACGCAAAGCTGAATTCTGCTCTGCAAAACTACATGTACTCCATGCTGCAGGAGAACAGTGTGATAACGGTGAAGACAGCCCTGGATGTGATGGTAGAACTGTACCGCAGAAATATCTGGAATGATGCAAAGACTGTGAATGTTATCACTACTGCCTGCTTTTCCAAGATTACAAAAGTCATGGTGGCTGCTCTCAAGTTCTTCTTAGGTATGTGAATAAGGATATTTTACCACATGCAAGCCGAGTAAACCAAAATTTCTGTATACCTCAAAACTTAGACATGAAAATCTTTTGGTGTTACTTCACCAAACTTTGATGCAATTTCATTATAATGAGGTTGTTATTGTAATTGAAATTTTATTATGCCGTAGCATGTCAGTGTTGATGTTTTCACATACAAAGTGGTAACTTGCAAGATCTTCTGTTTCTTTGCCTCCATTCTAAATCTAACAAACAAACAAAAATTATATTAATTGATTAATATACAGGGTGTTTTTTTTTATATTGATCGATTCTAAATTGATATAACTCAAAGACGGCAGGAGATAGAAATACTCTGTTTTCTGACGATTAATCGTCATCCATTTAAGTTTTTCTGGTACCAAAATCAGCCGATTTCATGAACACTCTGTGCGACAGCGCCAGTTTACGTGAAGAGGCCCTGATTTTTAGCGCTCAGAAATTACGCTAATCTGCTATTTACCATGCGCGTCTTGTGCGTTTACAAAGGACATCGCGCGCCTTAGGTTCTGAGAAAATTCCAACTAAGCACAGCAAGAAAAGCACAATCCAAAACTCTATCAGAACTTGGTATAAAAATTTGGGAGAGATGGACACTGTGAATGGCTGCAACAACGACAATAGCAAGAAGTCAACATGCGATTTGCCTTGTGCTCGATCAATTGAAAAGACGACTTCATTTTGATACTCCCAGAAGCATCCATCTCCTTCTAACTTTAAAGAATAAAACTCAAATTTTGTTTTCGTAAAACATGAAACAAGAGCTTGTTAGACATTAGTCCTTTAAGAAAAACAGTTTTAATCATCTTTTAATTGCCTTACGATGGTTCCTAGCAGTCCTTCTCTTTGGTATGCCAGTGCGCTGCTTTGACGCCATGGCCTTAAAAGGGCTTGGTTCCGCTACTTCCTTTTTAAAATGCTGTCTCTATCAACATAACCTTATCAAGTATCTCAGACAAAACTTAAATGGCCAGAGAATGGTGTGCAGAAAACCGTTTACTTTTATCTCTTACCGTTTCCGAGTTATTTAAGTTTAGAATCGATCAATATAAAAAAAACCCACCCTGTATAAGTTCTTTTGGTGCAGGAATGACTTTGATGAAAGTTGTTCGCGTTTTCATTTTTTTAATTATAAATATGCATGAGTGTTATGAGTGAACAAAATCATCTCACATTCAATAACTTCAAAACGTTCTCCAAGCCGTTCTTGATGAGAATTATTTGTCTTGACTTTTCCCAAGTATACTCCCTCTTTTGCGTCCAACTCCCAACACAACAATTGATGGATTGAGATTTGGTGGTTGATATTTACGATGGATGGATAGGCACTAGTTTAAAGTATTTTGGAAAAGACTGTTCATTTCAACAGATTATTGTAACTCTAGTTTGCCCCTGTATCTTTCTCACCACAGGGAAAGATGAAACAGAGGAAAAAGACGACAGTGATTCGGATGATGATGAGCCAAAGAAATCAGCCAAAGAACTGGAACTGGGCCACAGAGTGGGCAAGAAAACAAAGAAAAGGAAGAAGAAACTGGACAGAGCGCTGGTGGCTGTGAAAAAACACAAGAAGAAGAAAACTAGTGTAGAGGTTTTCAATTTCTCTGCTCTCCACTTGATATACGACCCTCAGGAGTTTGGGGAAAAATTGTTCCGTCAGGTGGGTTATTCCAGATTTATTGTAACTGTTGGTACCAGTTAGAATCTCCTCAGTGGTGGCTAATGGATTGCACTTTTATTATTCAAACCCAAACAGTGGATATATACAATACATTGCAGTTTTGCAGTAGAGCCTTGAAACATATTTGTTTGGTAACTTCCTATAATTTTGTTTTTGAAAAGGATGTCATCTAAGGTACTAAAGGGAAAATTTCGCATGTGTCACATATAAGACACTTTCATATAGGTATCACTCTCACAACACTATTATGGTATACACATGGATATTTTAATGTTAAAAGCTTAAATAGCAAGTAAAACATCCACTGGACTTTCTTTATGACGCTGTTGTTTGTTTGACCCAGGTTGAGAAAACAACAGAAAGGTTTGAGGTGAAGCTGATGATGGTTGATCTGATCTCTCGACTCATTGGCATACACAAACTGCTGCTACTCAACTTCTACCCGTTCATGAAGCGATTCTTGCAGCCACATCAGAGAGAGGTATGTTATGATGATAATTTCTGTTGCCTCACATGTTGAAATACATCTTAATCTACACGTTTCAATTTTTTTTCCCTTTGTCAGCAAGTTTGTGAGGTGGTGAAAATTTTTTTGTTCCTTCATGCACAATCAACTACTGATGAGTCAATGTCATCTGAAGAGTGAAAAAGATATCAACTCGTCCGGAGCTTAGTTTTCTCCTTTAATGCATGTAGAGAAGTGTGGCTGGGACTTGAGAGAGCAGTCAGCTTTGATTTGAACACAGAGTCAACTGATTTTGTTCCCACCTGATGAATACAAAACTGTTAAAGGCAATGTGCGTGACAACACCATGTTGTTAGTGACTTATTATCATTTTCTTTGTAAAGAATACACATACTGTGTTTACCCAGAGATGAAAGGTTCTATGCAAGCTCAAGCATTTTAGTTTGATATATTGCAAGATTTCTTCATGCTGCAAATGTTTGTTTCTGCCATGAACCATCCTGTAGCCCAAAGCTCTTACCAGTGAAGGGTTGGTTTGCTGCAGATGTATATGCTCTTTGTTGTAACAAAAGTACAGTCGACTCCACTTGTAGCGAAGTCGCTTGTAAAGATCTTCGGACGTAGCGATCTTTTTTCGTGGGACCGGCACCGATGTAACACAAACTCAATAAAATTCAAACGGTTGTACTGAATTCACTACATCCGTCATGACGGT
>JAUKPP010247994.1:0-12994 GCA_032273245.1 Phyllaplysia taylori | reverse complement strand
TTGATAAATGGGCTTTTTTAGGGACCATTCTTGACAGGCGGCGACCTTATTTTTCCCGCGAACTGGGGTCTTGAAAATAATTTCAAGAATTTGGTGGGGACCCTGTATATATTCTCCTTTTTACTTTCACTAGGTGCCCCATTCTCTTTGCAAACAATGGTCAATGTGTGGCGTGGTGAGAATCTTTAATGTTCTAGGCTGTCGTTATTCACATCTGGGATGCGCATCATAAATATTATTCACATCCCCCTACACTGTACACAAGCTGCGTAGGCCTAGTCTCTATAACTTGATAAAGACAACTTGAAAATTTTGATACTGACTGAACTGTGAATGATCACCAGCTATCGCGATACTGGAATTGTGTGTGAACTAAAATTCTAATCCCAGTCCACAGATCTTTTTCAAAGCACGGGACACTAGATCTAATTAGAGATCTACCCGCTTACTGTACTCTGCACAGAAGGTTACCGGAGCTCAGTGCTCCCGTGTTTTACTTAAATTGTTAAGAAATAAATTTTGTTTAAAACATAAAATTAACCTCTTTAGATTAGACCGATCTCAAGCAACTCTGTTCCTGTGTTGAAATCGGACTGCGTAGGAAGCATAAACAATGAATTCAGCAACTTCTAGGCGTAAATAGGGAACAGACCGCCATTCCATTTTGTTTCGGATTGCTTTTAGATTATTCAGATAGAAGAATACGGTAACAATACAAGTATTATCTAGATCTTTTTCAAGTTTGAAAATCTACGAGCTGGAGAACGCAACAACGATCAGCTAGCATCTTTATTAGACTCTGTCCTTCTTCATCACCCCTTTGTGGGATTAGTGAATGACGATATCGAGTTACGTCACGGGGCTGTATTTTTTCTTCTCTTGCTCTATCGATAGGCCAGCAGTCAGCCAGGAGGAATCGGCGATCACCTTGCATGTAAAATTCTACCCTAGTCAATTTATGTGTCACACTTATTATAAGAAGGCTTTTCATTGCTAAAAATAACAGAAATTATAAAATAGGCTTTGTAGGATCCTCCGAGAATCCGGAACGTACCCTATTTCTTTAATACCAGCTGAATACAAGTCCGAGCTATTCCCCTTATTGGATGCAAATAGTTATTTTTATGCACATCCTGAAGTCCTATAATTGTCTTTGTGAATAGAAAGAAGGAAGAAAAAGAGGAAACGAGAAAAGGATGTGACTGAGTGAGAGGAAAATGAGATGGAGAGATAGAGGAGGGGATGGGGGGGGGGGTGATAAAGAAGAGTAGAGGGTGCTGAGGAGGTGCACAGGTAAAAAGTGGGAGTGAGTGCCCAGAGAAAGAAGAATTTCGGAAATTTTCAAGCATAAATATTGCAAAAGAGAAGAGCGACTCAAGAGTGCACTCAAGTTGGTCGCAGGTGTACACATAGACAGGCATTATAGAGAGGTATCTACAATGCTTTGGTAAACGACGCAGACTCTGATACACACAATACATATGCTGACGTCACAGGCGTGTGCATAGCGTAGTGGCAAATGGCACGAACGAATAGGCCCGATGAGTAACTTTTGTAAACCTTTTGCAACATCGCTGTTTGGATTGGTAATCGCAGATA
This sequence comes from Phyllaplysia taylori, assembly GCA_032273245.1. Classification (NCBI taxonomy): domain Eukaryota; kingdom Metazoa; phylum Mollusca; class Gastropoda; order Aplysiida; family Aplysiidae; genus Phyllaplysia; species Phyllaplysia taylori. Next base: position 11,395 of record JAUKPP010247994.1, on the reverse strand, counting down.
ACAGTAACAGGTTCATTGATTTTACACCTATCAACTATTGTGCTTGAAAAACGGAAGACAAAGAAAGAAGATATGGTGTGTTACCAGGAAGGCAGAGCAGGACTGAGTGAGAAAAGGAGACAAACGGAAAGAGGGATGAAGAAATAGGGAAGGGGTAATAGAGGGAGCTTGATGAGATGTGGAGGGGGAGAGTGGGAAGGAAAAAAAGCTGAAAAGGGAGAAAGAGAGGGGAGGGGATACACAGTTCAAAGGAGAAAAAGAGAGAGTCAAACTATGTGTGACGTCAATAGTGCTGGTCTCTTTCTACTGTGCAACATTTGTAAGTTCAGAGCACAGTACAAGCCTACAACAGTACTACAACTACCATGAGCGGCCAGGGAAGTCCCAAGTTATACTCGTCTTACCTTGCATCTGTTATCATGTGTGAATGTTAGGCAATTTAATCAAATAGAATCAAGTGGCCTTATAATTTCGAAAAGAAAGAAACCATTAATCATTCGAGACTAGGTTCGTACTTAGTACTTTGTGCTTTCCCAGCAGACTTACGCTAAACCGAAAAGTCATCTAGAACGAGTAAGTTATGAGTTATTTAATTGTAGAGGCACCAGCTTCTTTTGCTGTTTTAGCCTTAAATCTAAACCGAAAGAATTCAGTCGATCCGACTGATTTCGGTTAAGCAGCATCCACTGTACTATTAATTGGTTATTACTAAGTACTCGTATTTTATATCTTTGCACTAGATCTAGCTACTGGAGGCCGCCATGTTCCTCAAATTCTCATGATATAAAATTATTTTCTTCTTGTTCTCAGTTTCTTCAGCTGAAAGTCTGTTAACATGTCACAAGGCCAGAGCTCACTGCCCCAGAACAAGGAGGCTCAGCTGAGGTCCTACCAGGTGCATCTGAAGGACAACATACGCTCAATGTTTGAAAATTTCTCAGAGATAATTAAGCTGGCCCGCGTAAGTGAAAAGGTATAACGGTGACTATTCCATTTTCTTCTCAGCATTTGTGGGGGCGCCTGCGGACGGTGGAGGACTCACCTACTGTTATGTTGTGTTGCCTTTGGCTAATCATTGTTATCTGTATTTATAATAACTTTGAATTCTACTAATTTTTTCCTCGGTTGACAAGAGTGGTTTGACCATTGGTTTGGTTGTTGTCTTACCAAAGACCGTGAATTGTACATAATTAGTTTCCTTAGTTGTTTTGTAGTCTATTGAAAATATTAAAAAATAGGACTTTGTTTTTACTTTGTCTTTATTGAGGTAAAAAAGGACCTATTGGAAATAAGGTGTATATAAATTGATTTTATTTCAAAGTTTTCATTTTAGCTTTACAGTGTAAATATCGTATGGGGTTCTGGTTCAAATGCTTCTTGACTAACAGTTGCAATTACTTACAGCTTTCTCTCTATAACATAAAACCCTTTAGTTCCAAACTATGCATAAAACATACGAGATTAATAACGTATGCCTTCTAAACACCTGCACTATCATTCTAACTTTATTTTATATTGATACGGAATAGATTGGTCATGTACACAAGCAGGGGGGAAAGTTTGGGGGGGGGGGGGAGTGGGGGGATTGACCAAGTTGACTGACAGGAATGGTTATAGAACAGCTTGAAATCAAATAGAAAGGAAATGCAAGTATCATGGAACTGTGCCTGTTAAAACATCTACATATGACTGCTATGGACAGACTTTAGTTTGCCTCTGTTTGAATAAAGTTCCCAGTTAATTTGAAAAATTAAGTAAAATTTCAAAACTATACTCTCTTTATTCCTAGATTTTTCAAACGCTGTTGCAGTTACACGAGGTTATTAGTACATTGAGTTGGGTAATCAGTACAGATTAATTATACACTGCTGACCTCGTTGCATTAATAATAGAATAAGTTTTTTATGCTATTCTCAAACTTGAGATAACAGGTATCGAGAGTGAGTGTTCTCTGAAGTAGCGTGTAAAGAAATTCGTCCATGCTGGCTCTCTCCCCCCCCCCCTCTCTGACACACACACTGATTATTGCAGAATTTTCCACGAAAACTTGATTTGTTAAAGGAAAAAAATACCTGTAGTAATGAGCATTTAAACTAATTGTTACGTATATTATGTTTTTACATATTATAGACAAGATTAAAAAACAACAACCTCAAGACTATGACAGTAAATGTTGTGTTCAGGGTACATACTTTTGGAGATATGTGTACTGTATTACAAGATGTTAAAACTTAGCTGGAGTCTGTAGTGAAGTGGTTAGGCTCTTGGCCTATCACACTGAGACGAAAGAGTTTGATCGATGACACTAACAAGACCTCAGGAAAAAACTTCTTCCCCGCAATTCTGACATAGACAACACTCTTTATAGCACTAAGGAACAGCTACTGAAGACCTCCACCTTCTATAACATGGCATTGGGCCGAAGGGCAAGAACCCAAGGGCTTCTGGATTAGAATTGATCGATGACACTGACATCTCCATCTCCTTGCTGGGCTGTTTTGTCACTCTCGGCCTTGGTTGCCCTAGCAGGCAGGGTTGAAGTGACTTGAGCTAGCCTGCATTAGATGGTTACAAGGGTATAAAATAGTATTAAAAAACCCAAAAACAAATACAAGAAATTGTCTGGGCAGTTTGTCAGTGTTACATGAAGGCACTGAAGCTTCAGAGTGACTCTAGCAGTTGGAACAGGTAAGACACGGTACCTTACAATTCATGGTCTTTACGGGTACTTGGATTTGCATGTTTCATTGATTCACAACAGCAATTTTATGCTGATGGATTTTCTCTCCAAGGCTTTTTTATCCTTAGATTTGATGTGAAGATTTGGATTCCAATAGATGTGAACAAATTTATTTTCAGAGAACTGATAGACATGATAGTGAAATGTTCATTCCAGGAGGTTGTCAGTTAATGGATCTTTGTTGAAGTTATAGTGCACCGAGTGTTTGAATCTTGTGTGGAAAATGGAAAGGATTGTGTTTCCATTTTGTTTCAACTTGACTTTGTTTGTCATCTGCTCCTTCTCTTTATTTCTAAATATCACTACTGTTCTATACTGAGATACAAGAAGCTGGTCATTGATTCTATGCTACTAAATTCTCCATTCTATGATCCGTTGTAGTCACAGAAGTTCACAAAATCACATGTAGGCAGGACGAGTTAAGGGCTGAAAATTGCTAAACTATTGTTTTTTCACTGCTGTTGAATAGAGCATTTTGTTGAGCCTAGTGTTTACTAGCCTCACCCATTCCTGTCCTTATCTATCTAAGCGCTGAAATGGCCTTACTATGGTTATAGCAATGTAAATCCTCTACCGAGCTAGCCATCTGGGTCTTCTTTATCCTCCAGCAATTTGATTATGATGAGCCACTGTGCAAGGAAATAACACTTTGTAGTCACACAGGCAGAGGATCAAAGTACCCTTACGGTCACGCGCAGCCAGTCGCGATACGATCGGGCTTCTCAAACCTATACGCTGAGACTGGATGAGCAAGTTTGGGTCAGTGCATATATGTGCAAAACAAAACAAGAAAAAAGGCCTTAATAGGACATGCATAGACATGACACAGATGGAATGACCCTCAAGGGGAAAAATACCACAGTGTTGCATAACTAAATTTGAACTAACTAACTAGCATATATGTGCTGAGTGACCACAAAGTGTTAAGCTAATAGACCAGACAGCAGCAGTAGTCATGTAGGCAGGTATATGTGTTGTAGCAGTTCTTTTCTGTCAGGTCATTGTGTGATGTTTGTTTGGTTTTTTAAAAATATTTTGCTGACATTTTCTCATGGTTTTGTGAATATTGTTACTGTGATTACCACTATTATTACTACTGACGGGGGAGAGGCTAATTTATGGATTTGGGACAATGTTGTTATTATTGGTGATAAACTACTATCAATTTATTTATTGTAGACATGATTATTGTTGTTTTTGTTGTGATATAATCGTTAGTTGCAATTGAAGAGCGTTTTTCCTAAGCTCAGTGTTTGCACTACCATTGAAAATAGAGTTAGCATCACTAGAGGTGTCATCATCTTATTGACCTTTGTTCTAAAAACTTAATAGTAGTGCAAAGTACTGTAGTATCCATTATTTTCAAGACTAGAAAAAACATTTTGCCAAGATACATATTTATGAGGCAAGCGAAACGGCTGATTTTCTTGGAAGTTCCCAGAATGTAGGTACCGAGTCTAGGAAAAATGCTTTTCAATTCAGCAATCATTTTGAACATATTTTTTTTTTCTTTTTACATATATGCAGTTGTTACATCTTCAATGCTTTTCTCTATGCCATTTGGTCCTTTCCCATTAATCTTGAATTGTAGGTCCTATTTACCTGTGTTTTAATTTTTGCCGGTGCCACTTTTCACTCACCTAATGGGAATCTAGTGTGAGATAGCTGGCCTATAGCCTATATTTTATTATTCTACTTGTAAACATCTTTGTAGCCTACTGAGAAAGGCATTTGTTTAGCCATACAAAGAAAGGAGGGGGGGGGGGGATGCAATGTATCAGCCTCGTCATTGGTTCTCATCTAGTCCGATCAAGCATAAGACAAAGTAAATGGAAATTTAACATTTTTTCAGGAAAAATTCGCTAGGCAAAAGGGTTATAAACATCTATGCGCAGATGATCTGGTGGGGTTTTCTGCTGGGATTTTTTTCCCTTTCAGCTCGGGTTGGCCCTGACAGGCAGGGTCAAAGAAGCCCATCTCTTAAAGGAACTTACAGTGCTGCAGGGAACGTAAAACTAATAACCAAATCAAACTATATGAAGCACCAGTAGTATACATGTATATAGGATCACTGATGTAATTCAAACCAGGTGTTGATTTCTCAAAATAGGCCAATGAAAAACGTATTGATGCAGTCGCATTTTGATATTCAGGCACCTTCTTTCAAAGTAAATGTGAGCAATTTGTGGGCATTGTGAAGAGATCTGAATCATTGAATCACTTGGTTTAGTTACCAGCTTTACGTCCCCTGCAACACTGTAAGGTCATTAAAGAGACGGGCTACTTCGACCTTGCTTGTCAGGGCCAACGTGGGCTGACAGGGAAGAAATCCCAGCAGAAAAAAAGCAGATTATATTGTTCACGACCGGTATCAAATTTGGGTCTTATGCATGACAGACGAAGAGCCTAACCATTACACCACAGGTCCGGTATTGAATCACTGATAGATGTAACATGTCATAGGGCGCTGATAACGACAAACTCGTTTATTCAACAATATTGGGCAGGGACAACATTTTTTCCTATATTTATGCCTCAATAAACCAGCAACTTGTTGCCACTTTAACATTGAGAAAGAGGGAACAAAACTGTTATTGGCATCGGTAGTCTAGTGGTTAGGCTGCTGGGCTCATAACCGAAAGGTTGGGGGTTCGAATCCCAGCTCGGGCCTAACGTTGTGTCCTTGGGGAAGGTATTTTACACAAATTTTCCTTACTTCACCCACATGTAAATGAGTACCCGGCTATAGACAGCGAACGAACCTGTCTGTGTGTTAGTGCTTTAGCGCCTGTAAAATAGCAGCACTGTATGCTTCCCAGGAAGTTGAGAAGCTTTCTAAACGATTTGGTCTGCTGGGGTAATAATTGATAGTAAAGTGCACAGAGCCTGCTTTCAAGCTGGGATATGTATTACTATTATTATCATTATTTTAATGAAAATACTGTTAATCTGATGTGGCTTCTCAAAGTTTTGGAGCGCAGACGCGGCAGAGCATTATTCATGGTCGGTTAAACTATGGAGGCTTTTATCATCAGCATTCTTCTAACAGTTGTTCTTCTCTCAAGTAGTCTGAGAATGAGATATTGGTTTGGTTTGGTTACCAGTTTTACGTCCCCTGCAGTACTGTAAGGTCATTTAAGAGACGGGCTACTTCGACCCTGCCTATCAGGGCCAACCGGGTCTTTCCGCATGCAAGGTGAAGAGCCTAACCATTACACCACAGCGCCGGTCTGAGATGTTTGAATGAGGAAAGTAGAAACAGACATGAATTTAATCATGTTAGTGAAAGCTCTGCTGTGAGTGGTAGTTGTCCTATCCAAAGACTGACTTGTCCAAATAAGCGGATATGTGGTAGTGTTTTCAATCCTATCACTCAGGATATATAGTCAACAAATGTTTTATATGGGAAAAATCTCTGGAAAAATCAGACTGGATCAGGTCGCCACACACTGCAATGCTTGGTTGTACACAAATGCTTTATTACCTAAATAGGTTAAATCAATGAAACAATGACCACTGTTTTGTTGATCAAATAACAGCAGGCCAGAATCATGTATGAGGTCATCAGAACCATTTGTAAGACTTTGCCACTAAAATTATGTTGTGCTGTGTGATTTTGTTCTCTACATCTTCTATTCCACACATGCAGGAATTGTAACAATACATATATTTCACACAAGCTCAATCTGCTTTCCTGATGTTTATGGCCAGAGTTTTTATTGTTTCGCTGTTCTGCCTTACTCTCCATTTGTTATATTTGCTTGACTGCAGGTATTACATTTATTTCTGACGTGGGCTGTAGTGTTTTCTATTGTTAGTTTTACACTCACTTTTTAGAGCCTGGGTATTTCAAATGTTGCTCAACTTTCTCCTACTTTGGCTTGTGAGATTTGCTCACTTCAGCCCTACCACTTGGAGGACATACTTGCCCATGACTGATTTAATGAAATGACGATTTTATTGATCCCCGTGGGGAAATTTTGTATACAATGGCATGTAATACATGTACATTAATCAAATGCTCTTATACAATACTAACATTACAAATACACATGAAATACAATGTACATACATTCACTCAATTCATTTGTTCACACGCCATCGCTGGTCGCCGCTGTGCAGCGCCCGTATGAGTTAGGGTTAACTTGTCTTGCTCAAGGACACACCGCAGTGGTCACCCACTTAAAAGCTGCTTTCACTCAGCATCGCTTGACAAACTTGTGAACCAAAGCTTTTCGGCAAAGAAAGAAGTGAATACAGAAATTTGCTCTATGCGTTTGATTTTCATAATAATGTCATGGCAATATATTTTTGTACTTACTGAGCCCCCAAAAAACTTTACCCAAGAATAAAGATAGAGACTCCAAAGTTGAGGGAAATACTCAGATACCATCCGGATTTATTGTGACAAAATTACAGACAAAAACGTTCAAAGTATGAGGGAACCCCCATTCTGGCCAATACACACTCTGAGGCGCAGATGGTTGCTTCAGGCGATTGAACACTACGTGAAATTTCTTGGCAGAATGGTTTAGTAATGAAACACTTTTTTACCTATCGGTAGTGTCAATAATAAAAGCTATAGTCTGGGGCTTTGCAAAGCCTGATAAAGCACCTGAGAAATTTAAATGTCCACGTTCTCAAGAAATGAGAGACACTGTTACCACTGATGTCACCGCTACCACTGTGGAGCAACTTAGAACGCCATCGACAATTTTGTTGAGCACCTCAGAGGATTTATTTGCCTGAAATTTTAAATGGAGCATGTGACTTAATTTCCTTCACAATTCAAATTTTGTCTGTAACTTTGTCACAAGTTTTCCAGTTGATCTCAGCGTATTTCTATGAAATATGGAATTTCTAATTTTATTTTAACAATTTCTACAGGGTTTTTTGTGGGTAAAGGTTTTTTTTTTATGTCACCAGATATATAAATAATTTTCAGTGAACAACAGTGGTTTCCTTCAGTTTGATTCAATTTCTTTTGACATTCAGTTTTGTGGGTCTGTTGTTTAACTTTCTGTCATTACCTGTATTTTACATCCTTATTGGGGGGCGTCGATGGCCGAGCGGTAGTGCGCCCGCCCACAGATGGGAAGGTCCCGGGTTCGAATCCTGGTAGGAGCTCCGGGATTTTTTCGGAGTTTTCATGGCTCCGACCCCCGTCCTATCGGAGATGGACGTAAAATTCGGAGGTCCCGCCTCGTAAATGACCTTACAGAGTTGCATGGGGCGTTAAACCAAAACCAAACCAAACATCCTTATTGCACATACACCAATACAGAAAATTTCAGTGTCACTGAGTCTGCTGATGTTGTAAGAGATTGTAAAGTACATACAGCCTGCAAGACGAGGATGTTGACTGTATAAATTCTAATTATTTCATCAGGGATGGGCATTACCTGATTTTTTTTCATCCTTGAGGCCACAATAGGTTCCAAGAACTTCTAGTAAAACTATATTTTGTACACAGTTTTCTGATGTTTTCATGAAAGTTCAGGAACTTTTTGTGTTTATCTGGCCCCATTTTGGTTATTCTGACAATGACAAGTACATTGTAATTGTTGTTATAAAATCTTATTCAATCTTGGAACATTTTTCAGATTGAGGAAGACGGCCAACTATTACGAGCCACCCAGATTGATCAGGATCACTACGAGATGCAAGTGCGAGCTGCGAACATTGTGAGTACCATCACAGTTATGGATGTGTAGTCGGGGGGTTCATGAATATTTTCATGTGGAGTATAGTAATGTGGTAGATTGAGGGTTATAATTTGACAACAGATAGATGATTTAATGTTGTAGGGTTAGTGGGACATATATGAACTTATCCATTTTATATGTAGGAGCCAATTGCGTGGCTAAGACCCAAATTGAGTTTGGCAAATTTTTTTAGCAAAGAGGCAAAAGATTAGTTCCATGTGGCACCATTGCCATTTTCATGTAACTTTTGAGGAAAACACTTCCTCGCTGATTTCGTGTCACTTTGATATAGCTTTGGATACATGGTCTCATGGTCTCGCACTAGAGATCAAATCTTGATATGGACACAACTTAGCCCCAGCAGCTTTTACAGAAGCCCAAGAAAGCGTCAAAGTCAGATGAATTGGTTAGTCGAACCCGAGACATTCATGTTTAGAGGCTGATGTTTTCTCTATCGGCCATTTACCTGTTATCGTACTTTTTGACAGGCGCTGCAACCTTTGCAGATCACATAAAAGTTGTTAAATCGTACTGCGGAATCATTCTTAGAATCACGAAAAAATTTACGCCTTACTGAGCTGATAACATTAGAGTGGGATCCATTCATTCTGCAGGTTTTTTTTACGACTAAATGCTCCGTTCCATAATAGCGTAAATTCAATAGGCCTATGTGAGTAACTTTCCCCCATTGGCATTCAAATGTTCCTTTTATTTAACAAAAATTATACATGATTTTGTACCGGCACTGTGATGTGACGGTTCGGTTCTTTGCCTATCACGCAGAGGACGTGAGTTTGAGGCCTGCGTGGGGCAGTTTATTTGATGGAGTATATCTCTGTTTCCTGCTGGGACAATGTCCCCATCTGCCCGGGTTGGCCCTGACAGGCAGGGTCGAAGTAGCCTGTCCCTTAAATGACCCTACAGTGTTGCAAGGGCCGTTAAGCCAAAATGAAAACCAATGGTAGTTTTGTGAGAAGGCTGGGTCAATCAGAATTACTAAATTCTTGCTACTCTTGTTCACCCAGGTGAAGGCAGGCGAGTCGCTCATGAAGCTCGTGTCCGACCTCAAGCAGTTCCTCATTCTCAACGACTTCCCGTCCGTCAACGACTCGATCACCTACAACGCCGGCACCTGCAAGGAGATGCAGAGCAGCATTGACAAGAAGCTGATGATACTGAGGGACGACATGGCGTCGGATCTCTACGAGCTGGAGGACGAGTACTACTCTTCTGTGTATAAATGATGGAGAGAGAGAGAGAGAGAGAGAGAGAGAGAGAGAGGGAGAGACAGACACACAGAGAGACAGACACACAGAGAGAGAGAAAGAGAGACAGACACACAGAGAGAGGGAAAGAGAGACTGACAGAGAGAGAGAGAGAGACAGACACAGAGAGAGAGAGAAAGAGAGACTGACAGAGAGAGAGACAGACACAGAGAGAGAGAGAGAAAGAGAGACTGACAGAGAGAGACAGACACGGTGAAAGAGAGACAGACACAGAGAGAGAGAGAGAAAGAGAGACTGACAAAGAGAGAGAGACAGACAGAGAGAGAGAGAGAGAGACAGACAGAGAGAGAGAGAGAGAGAGAGTATTGTGTGGAATGAAAGTTTGAGATTAGATAAGTTAGTTGTTTAAAGAGACCCTATCATCTTTGGCTGTTTTAGCCATGAGAATGATGGATCAAAAATGTTACTATTTTTATTGAGCATGGGACAGGTCTATTGAACTAGCAAGATAATTCTTTTACCATATGAAAGGGGACCAAACAAACTTTGGGACAATACCAACAAGTCCACACGGCTAAAATGCGAGTTTATGGCTCATTTGGACTGGTCGCGCAAGAATTGGCAGGGGAGAGTTGTGTGGAAAGAACAAGTGATTTTTAATGAATGTGGTATGTGAAGAGACAGCACAGTGTGGAATAAAAGTAGTGTGAAAAGAAAAGGTATGATAAGTATGGTGTAAAATAAAGAGGGGGGGGGGGCGTTGATGGCCGAGCGGTAGTCGCCCGCCTAGAGACGACAAGGTTCTGGGTTCGAATCTGGAAGAGGTTCACCAGGATTTTTTCGAAGTTTTCATGGCTCCGGCCCCCTCCTATCAGTGATGGAAGTAAATTTTGGAGGTCCTGCCTTGTAAATGACCATACAGTGTTGCATGGGGCATTAAATCAAAACAAAATAATGATTGACCTCCGCAAACTGGAGAATGAGAACTACTTATGACTTTGTAAATGATAGGAAAGTGTTGTGTGAAACAAAAGTTTGCCTTTAAATGAAAAATAGGAGTTAAAAGAAGACGCAATATTGAATAAAAATAAGAGTATAGAGTGAGGAGCACAGTTCAGATGTTAAGTAAAAGTTTGGTTTGCAAGAAAGTGCAGGAAGATGAGCACTACTGTCTATAAATGATGGGAAACTGGTCTAGAGCTCTCGATATGAGTAAGGGAGTGCTTTGTGAGATGTCAGCAGTTAACGTTTTTTTTATTCATTCTCTGCAAGTTTCATAAGGCAAACGTGCAGGATTTTAGTTTTCGGTGAGTGTTATGAAATCCTATCGCTAAAGATTTGGAGATGGCATAAAAAAGAACTAAGATGTCGATGTGTTGATCAAAATGTTCTTATGTGAATAAATGATACAAGCTCTTTGAAATGTGAATTCTCAGATGCAGGATTTAGGTTTGATGAAAGAATCTATGAGTGCCCATATATAGCAGAATTAATATTGATAATACGAAGTAGGTATACGTGAAAAAAATAATAAAATAAGGTGCTTATCAGTTTATTTTTCTTTAACTCATGAAGTTACTAAAGCCTGCATGTTTTGCTTGGCTTCTGTAAAATGTGTAGTGGTCTTTATCCTGAATAGAACTTCAGATACAGTGGATGCTGCTTAAACCGAAAGGCTCTAATCCGAAAATCGCGATAATCCGTAAGAAAACGAAATCCCCGTT
>JAUKPP010247983.1:0-12995 GCA_032273245.1 Phyllaplysia taylori | reverse complement strand
TACATTTTTCTTTCTCTTTCCGCTTACTAATCCAGACCGAGCTTACATCTCTTTATGAAATTATAAGCTCTTTGGTTGTACTAGTAACTCTAAGCGGCCAAAATGTGACTTTTGACTAATTAGATTGGTTGTACAACATGGTCTTTACAATACAGGTAGATTTGTATCTCCAGCTTTGTAAAGATTGCTGAACGAGTAAATACATAGGTGCTTACACATTAACTATGATTGAAGATGAAAAAAAGGCCAATCGTGATGACAGGCTAAGAATTTATAAAGCGTTGAAAGTGATAGTGACATCATGTATTATCAAACATTGTTGCCATTTGGAATCAAGCTAATCAAGCAGTTGCCTCTCAGTAGTAAAATTTTAAATGAAAATCTTTTCCTGAATCACTCTTCTTTATATCAAACTTTTTCCTGAATCTGAATCGCTCTCTTTTATTATCACTTGTTGAATTTAAATACTGTTTTTGGATAAATTATTGATTTTTATGAAGACCAGATTGTCCAGTGCATGAATGTCATGGTGAAACATGCCGCTGTTTCCTTGCTGTAGTGAACTTTTATAGCAAAAAGTCTTTTTGTATATGACCAAGGACAAATTTTCATGAAAAATATCAGCATTGTTTGACTCTTAGTGCTGATATATCCTGCATTGTAGCAAAGGTTTATATTTGGTGAAGAGTTTTGTCTTTTGCATTGTATTTTTTATAGAGATTATTTTATTGTTATTTCAATTTTCAGAGTAATTTTTTTTTCTTATTGTCATCAGTGACAGCCATGTGCTTCATTTTGAAAGGCTGGCTACATATCATGAGTCAAATTAGGCTCAAGCCTTGTTTGCATTTTTGTGAGGATTTATCCTTTTTTTTTCTAAAGCACCTCCGAAACCCATGTAAGCTTTTTCCAATCATCAAGTTCTTTTTATGAAAAGAAAGCCCCTTTTTTTTTACTTTTCCAAAATATATTGATAAAAGTGTCCTCAAACTTGCAATTTTTTAAATTGTGAGTAGTAATGTTAAGGTATGATCATGATATATATAGCTTTTCAAACTGATCTGGAATAAGTACTCATGGTAGACATAAAGCCCTTTTTCTGCATTTCCTAAACACATTGAGAGGTTAATGTACTCACACTTGATATATTTTAATTGTGAGTCATGTTCAGATATTATCATATGAATTTTGCGGTGGGGTGGCCGTTTGATTAATCTCGTTACGAGTGACTAGCAATGTGAGGCATTGTGATGTTTATACTATTACTATATCATACTATTTCCAGGTCACACTGTGTGCTCAAAGTGGAAACAAGAGGCGATATATTTTATGATTTATAATTTTGTTTCAGCTGGCGTTGTTCCTGAAACGATCTCTTCAAAAGCATTTGTTTGTACATTTTTGTCAAACTTCTCACCAGTGGTCGTATGTATAAAACTTACACTTGGTGTAACCACACTAGATTGTAGAAATGCTACAATATTGAATAGATGGGCCCCACTCACACTAGCTCACAAATCTTGTGCAGGAGGGGAATGTGAAAGCATTGAAAAATACTCAAGTATTTCTGTTCATTTATTGCATTTACCCTGGGTTTGGTTGTAGTATTTCTACACCCTAGTATGTATTAGGTACACCAGGTACAGTAGAAGTGGTACTTTAGAACATGACTACAGCAGGTCCTTACCGGAATCCCACTTTTTTTTCTATGTAAACTCAATTACCTGTGCTCGGGTTTAGTGGGGCAAGGAAAGGCCCGAACTCGGATACTGCAGGATCCGGGAGGCAAAATCAAATATAACCCAACTACTGTGGGCAGTGGGGGCGGCATCAAGAGCTACCATAATACATGTAGCTACCATTGATGTCATAGCGAAATCACTGCTCTGCAGGAAACCCTCTCTACTCTCTGCCTCGCTTTCTCAATTTTGAATTTTGGACACCTGCGTTTTGCTTATGTTGTCGTTAGTGACTGTAACAACGGCGTCTTCTTCTGCACGGGAGGCAAACATGTGGATTTTTATCAGTTTTTGGGCAATTCCCCTTTGCATTCCAAGTGCGGGAATTCGCCTACAGCGGGATTTTTCTTCTGGAACTAAAAGTTCTGCTATAGCCATGCTCTACTGTATAGGGTTTTCTTCATATGGCCACAGAATAGCAAAAACTGGACAATATGTTAAGGAGTAACAATAACTAAGCATGTTGAAAGTGAGGAATGCTTTACTTTATCCATTGCCAAGACAGGATGGGGTGTGAGACATTTTTTGTGTTATTGAGTGAAATTTTCAGCTCTAGAACCCTTCAATTGCCATGTGATCATGTTTTTTGTAAATTCACTGAATTTTTCCTCACATTCTCAGTACTCCATTTCATTAAAATGTTTAATCAAAAGCCTTGTGTTTCTCCTTGAGTATTTTAATTCATAAGTATTTGGTTCGGTTTGGCTTCTAATTTTACATCCCTTGCAAGACCTTAAGGTTATTTAAGTAGAGACAGGCTACTTTGTTGACCCTGCCCATTAGGGCAAATTTAGGCTGAGAAAAAAATCCCAGCAGAAAGAGCCAGATGCTCATCCCCAAATGGGATTTGAACTCAAGCCTACTAAGTGATAGGCAAAGAGTTGAGCCATTACACTCTAGATGCCGGTTTGCTGTACCTTTTTTTGATTTGAGATCCCTTGCTACCTGATTTAAAATCTTTGTACTTAACATATTTAAGAATAAAAACAACTATTTCAGCCCTCTACTAATCTCAGTCTTATGGCAAAAGTAGGCTTGCTATTCCTTCAACACACAAAGACGCTCTCCAGCAAAAGTAGACAAGCCTGTACATAAACAAATTGAACATCTCCTTCACTCCCTCCTGCTCTGCTTTAACTCTCACCTCACCGTGGGTGGTTAGCAGGTGCTCTTTGGGTTAGTTTTGGTTTTACGCCCCCATGCTGTAAGGTCATTTACGAGGCAGGCAGGACCTCGGAATTTTACATCCATCTCCAATAGGACAGAAGTCCAATTCATGAAAACTTCGAAAATATCCCTGTGAACCTCGCCAGATTCGAACCTATGACCTCCTCAACTGTAGGCAGGAGCACTACCGCTTGGCCATCAACACGCCTGCAGGTACAGTGCTCTGTTCCTTCTACTTCTTTCTTTGTATTACTGTGCTATACATGTAGTCTTCTTCTTCTGTTTCAACGCATCTGCAGGTTTTTTTCCAATTTTTTTTACACATATAATATACAATGTATATTCAACCACATATCTGATCTTTGAGAAGGGCATCTGGGAGAAAGGGTAAGGATCCCATCTCAGTATACAAAGGTCCTGGGTTTGAATCCTGGGACTAGCAGATTTCAAGGCTCTGCCCCAATCCAAGCCCTGGGAAAAGTTCAACTGGATTTTTTTTCCATTTTCATGGTTCTGACATGTCCCATTGAAGATGAATTAAGAACTTGGAGGTCCCACCTCTTAACACTTTGTAATTACTCAGCCCATGAATGACTCTACAGAGGGCAACATGGGCAAAAACCAAAAGTGTTTCTCGGCACAGAAATGACCTTATACTGTCGATGGAGCTGTAAACCCCATACAAGCAATTAAATCAGCCCATACTGGCCTATGTGCCGACCCAAAATTGTCCATCCTGTCACACGGCATGCTATTCGCCAAGCCCGAGAAGCATGATGGGGTTCTTTGGACTTCTGGCCTCTGGCTGTTTGGTTTGGTTACCAGTTTTACGTCCCCAGCACCAACATAAGGTCATTTAAGAGACGGGCTACTTCAATCCTACCTGTCATGGCCAACCCGACCTGAGAGGGCAAAAATCCCAGCAGAAAAAAACCACACAGATCGTCCGCGCTTGGGTCTTCTGCATAACCAGGCGAAGAGCCTAACAATTACACCACAGTGCCGGTCTTCTTGCAAGGGCTGTTAAACCAAAACCATCCAGCCAGGGCCATGGAAATTTGATGTCGCACTCTTTACACCATTTGAAAGTGTTGCAGAGGGCTTAAAACCAATCAACACAAAATTTAAACAAACAGGGTTTTTGCACAGGCAGGTGGATTAATGTGGGTCAAATTTGGCTTTTAGTTTTACACCTCTTGTAACACTGTAAGGTCATTTATGAAGAGGGTTACTTCAATCTTGCCTGTCAGGGCCAACCATGACAGTGACAGATAAAGAGCCTAGCCATCACACCACAGATACTGTTCAAATTTGTGCCCAACTATTGAAAATTCCAAGCTGTGATGTTTTTATCTCTTTTGTAGTACAGCAATATTACTGACTAATATGGGAATTGTCAGTACATGTACATGTATGTCAGTTTTTGAGTGTTTGGGCGCTTGTAAAATGTCAGCTTGCACTGTTACTGTTACATGCTTCCCAGGAGGTTGAGAGTCTTTTTTCTGAGAGACTTTGGTCTGCCGGGGTAATAAAACAGGGTGTTTTTTTTTATATTGATCGATTCTAAACTGAAATAACTCTGAAACGGTAAGAGATAAAAACTAAACGGTTTTTGCACATCATTCATTAACTATTTATGTTATGTCTAGACTAATTTATAGGATTATGTTGACAGAGAAGGCTTTTTCAAAAGCAGTTAGCGGAACAAGGCCATTTTTAGGCCATGGCGTCAAAGAGGACACTGGTATACCAAGGAGGATTGCTAGGAACTATTGTAAAGCAATAAAAAGATGGTTAAAGATGTTTTCCGAAAGAAATAATGTCTACCAAGCTCTGGATTCATGTCTTACGAAAACAAAAATCGTGTTTTATTGTATGAAGTTAGAAAGCGATGGGTATGTCTGAGGGTATCAAATTAAGGTAGTCGTCTTATTCAATTAATCAGACACAATGCTGCTCGCAAATCCCCTTCTTGCTATCTTTGTTGTCATAGCAATTCACATGACCAGTTTCTATCAAATTTTCATATCAGGTTCTGATTGAGATTTAGGTTGTGCTCTTCTTGCTGTGCTCAGTTGGAATGTTTTCAGAGCTGGAGGCGCTCGATCTGCTTTGTAAAAGCACAAGACGCACTCGGTAAATGCAAGATTAGCGTAATTTCTGTGCGCATAAAATCGGGGTCCGTTCAAGCAAACTACCGCAGTCACAGTGTGTTCAGGAAATAAGTTCATTTTGGCACCAGAAAAAAAAATTAATGGATGAGGATCAATAGGCAGAAAACAGAATGTTTCTTATCTCTTACCGTCTTTGAATTATTTCAGTTTAGAATCAATCAATATTAAAAAAACACCCTGTAGATTGTAAAGCTCATAGAGCCAGTATTGGGATATGCGTTACATAAATAAAATTTATCATTATATTTCATCGACGCTTATGCTGTAATGGTTAGGCTCTTGGCCTATCACACGGAAGACCTATGTTCGATCCCACATTCTGACACTCTGCGTTTTTCTGCTGAGATCTCTCTCTCCCAGCCTGGGTTGGCCTTGACAGGCAGGGTCACAATAACCTATCTACGTATTAAACAACCTTACACTGCTGCATCTGGGCTGAGAGAGATACAACACTGGTGTCTGTTGTGTAGTCGTTAGTCTCTTCGCCTATCACACAGAAGACCCGAGTTCCGATTCCCGTGCAGGGACGAGCATAAGCATCTTTCTGCTAGGATCCATCCCTCTCTTTGTCCCTGGCAATCACTGGAAGGACGGAAGTAGCCCATCTCTTAAATGACCATACTGATTTGCCAGGGACATAAAACTAAAAATCAAACCAAAAGCGATGTCATAGCAACCCAGCAGAGAGACGGAGATGTTTGTCCAACATGGGGATCAAACTCTGTCCCCTGCATGACACTGAAAAACAAAGGGCCTAACCATTAATGCCGTGCCAAGGCAGACCAACGTATCTGCAAAAAGTATTAATCCCCGCATCTTCGTTTAAATGGACGTCTATACCCATTCTGCATCTTGTCTCAAAGGGAGGAAGACGTATCTGCATTACAAATAGGATATATTTCACTGTGGCAAACAGACATAACTGAAGGGCCATGCCCATATTTCCCGTGGCAACATCTTTAAACGAAGATGCAAAAAATTTACAATCTTTGCACATACGTCGTCTGCCTTGGCATGGCAGATTACACCACAGCTTAAGTTTAAAGGTGTAAACTATTTCTTTTCTTGAGAACACATGATTTTTGGCGTTTGTCTATACTAAATGACAACGCAAAGTGAACTGTAGATAAATATTCACTCCTTTATTGCAACATAATTTTTCAACCTCATCATGTACAGACTGAGGTACAAACATAAAATTTACCAACCAAACATTTACCCATATTATTCAGCAGTTATTCATAAAATCTCACTCTCATGCTCTAAAACAACATGATCAGTATTTTACAGTACAGGGTATTGGGCAAATGCAATACAGTATTCTCTCAAGTGCGTTATTATGTGTGCTGTACATTAGCCTTTTACATTTAAACACTAAGGAGGTGAAGAGAGTGATTGGGTTATTGCATAGTCATTTGCATTTTGACATAAAATAACTTTTTATGAGTTTAAAGTTAGTTGTTTTTTAAAGGCGCCAGCATCTTGGCTGTTCAAGCCATCGGTTTTTATGCAGGGTGGATCGAGATCTGTATTGAATTGAATACACTTGCTCATAAAGAGTATAGAAAAGTTTAAAACAAAAAAATGCTAAGGTTTCAACAACAGCACCACAGATAAAATGTACGATTGATGACAAACATTCCAAATTTTTTATCACTGACTTTCCAAAATAAAGCACTCAAGAGTGTATTGTAAAGAAAATCTCAATCTTGAAACAATAAACAGAAAATCAATATGAACCCTCACTGATATATTTTAACAAAGCCTGAGCTATTTATTCAAAAGTAGGCTGCATTTTCAGTAGCACTGTACCCTGTATGCTTTACAATACAAATGTTTAAGAAATAATCATTTTTATTGCAAAGCAAGTTTGTCAAAATTTATAAGCGTACCTTGTTTAAGTGCTATTGCATTGTTTGTTTACCCACAAATGAAAAAAATAAACAAAACTACTCACATTACAGACACATGGGCTGTAAATCTAACTTTTCAGTGGTGTTTCATTATTTAACTCAACAAACTGTATATTCCTCTAGCTTTCTATTCTTCCTCACCCTACTACCCCTCACACAAACATCTTACATTACATCCATCTGAAACTTATACATATCATGTATAATTCTGTTGCGTCAATTTATAGCCTACATGTAGGACCTTGAGGGTTCTTGTAAGGGCTTGCTCCCAGTTTATTGATCAGAAGGTATAAATCTCAACATTCTGCAGGAGAATCAAAGTGGATTGGGTCATGACCCTGCTGCATGGGAGTCACTTTGTCTCAGAGAGACTAAGAAGACGGAATAATGAGTCTAAATATCTACAATCACGTGGTTGTCATAAAAGTGGCCATGTTGTGCACCTGGCTCTCGTCCTTCCGCCCTGTCATCACCACCACAGCCAGGGCATTCTCTTTGGCGCGCTTCATGACACTGCGGACTCGGTTGTCAAGTTTCCTCATCAGTTTCTGAAACAAAACAAAGAGATAACCCATTACCCTCGACTTTGGGTTGATTTCCAACTACAGTCTAGGACACATATAGCGAAATCCGCGGGACGTTGAAATCTTTTCATTATGTGCGAATTTCGCAATGTGTGCATACTCATTAATTACTACATTTTATTAGTCCAGTCAATAACATTGAGTTCCTAATTCTACACATGCTCTTCAAACTAAGAGAAACAGATGTTTATTCGTAAATGGGTTGGTTTTTTGTTCAAGTCTTCTTTTCCTTTACCGGGTACTAGATCTTGTAGTGTGTCTTTATGTGCTGACCTTCGATGCTATTTTGTCTTTCTACCGGGCCTTCGCAGAACCATAGACCACCCACCCTTACCGCACAGTTCGCTACATATCCGACTCTTTTGCTCATAAAAGAACCAGCTGTTTTGAATGATTTAGCCATCCCCAGAAAGTCATTTACGCATGCAACTGAAGTGTGTAGATCTACCCTTTCAACTAACTGTCTGACTCTTTCTCTAACTCTCTTCTTCGTCTCCTCCTAGTCCCTGCTACTCCTCTCTTCTTCCATGCCTACTCCTTCCCTTTCAGCCACACCCCTGACCTTAGGTTAAGTAAGATCAAACACCTAGTCTCCTTAGATAAGGACAGAGAATCTATGTAAAGATTCCTTGGTGTTGCCAAGAGGCTAAAACAGCCAAAGGTGCTGGCGCCTCTATAAACAACTAACTTTGAACTAACTAAGATCCCTTGGTAGCTGAAAATAGGAAAAGTAGGCCTATGAGGCCATCGCCCGGGCAAAATTCAAAATTAATTCCTAGCCAAATACCTTGGAATGGTTCTCGGTTCTCGCATTCACTATTTGGTTTGGTTACCAGTTTCACGTCCCCTGCAACACTGTAAGGTCATTTATGAAACGGGCTACTTCAACCCTGCCTGTCAGGGCCAACCCGGGCTATGAAGGAAAAAATCCCATTCACTGTTTGGTTTGATTACCAATTTTATATCCCCTGCAACATTGTTAGGTAATTTAGGAGACAAGTTACTTCAACCCTGCCTGTCAGGGCCAACCAGGTCTGAGAGGGAGAAAATCCCAGCAGAAAAAAAATGCAAATTGTCCGCAACGAGGATCGAACTCGGGTCTTCCTCATGACAGGTGAAGAGCCTAACCATAAAACCGCAGGGCCGTTTTTCACTCTTTAGCCTATTCCAATTCAAATTGTCTTTAAACACACAACTCAAATTCTTTACCTGACACTTCTGCTTTGAGAGATTATCTTTCCCTCCAGCATCGGACATCTCTTGAAAACGCACCCAGAGGAACTCTTTATCCTTCACCTGACTCTTTGCTGTTTTCCTCGCAACTGAATCACTGGGAACTGTGACAATCTCAATGGGTTCTTTTGTGTACTTGCTGGTGATGTCTGACCGATCAATTAGGCATGCTGAAAAGAAGGGATGGCAGAGTTTTTAGCACGTACAAAAACAGTAATAATACCAATCATTTAATTATCCTTTACTCAACCAAACTTGCGTTAAAAATTTAGAAAAAAAAAATGTACCACACTAAAGTTCTAAAAGCTACTGGAATCCCTCCAGAGATATTTTGCCATATGAACTTATTTCATCCCTATCAACAGTATGTGACATTAGTAGAAACGCCAATTGAAGTGCAACACATCAAAATAACCTTTAACATTAGGAAGAAAAACAACTCTACACCTGGGTGGGAAGTCTTCAAACAAACATCAGTGGTACATACAAGGTCAGAGGGCAGTTTTGAGGGGTATATGTTGCTCTTGATATCATGTAGTTAAACAATGCAGATTTCTCTTGCAGTCTGTGAAAAATTACTTTGTCTTGAATAGAAGTTGACATATTTGCAATTTAAACAAATTTGAGTGACCTTGAGTCTACAGGAAAAATTGCTAAAAAACGTCCATCAACTTTTGATGGTTTTCAAAATTGCTTTCTGTATATATCCTAAGCAACAATTTGAATCCCTGCTGTGACTCCCTTTTCTTTCTGTTCCTCTTATTTCATTTTGTTTGTCCTCTAGCCTTTTCAGTCATGCACTAAATGTATACTTTTGTGTAGAGAATGTCAATGGGAGTGGCACTCCAACGGAGAGTGTATGCAAGGGAATCCACAAGGATTCAAAAGAGTTGGTAGGAAAAGATACAGAATAAACAGACAAGATTGGTTTAGTTGGTTTGTTCTGGCTTAATGTCCCTTGCAACACTGTAAGGTCATTTAAGGGACAGGCGACTTCGACCCTGCCTGTCAAGGCCAACCTGGGCTGAGAGGGACCTTGTCCTAGCAGAAAAATGGGAGATATACTTGATCAAACAAACTGCCCCACGCCGGCCTCGAACTCACGTCCTCTGCGTGATAAGCGAAGCCCCTAACCATTACACCACAGCCACGGTAAATAGCCAAGAAACACACGACACTCAACCAATGCATTGGCTGAGTGTGGCGTACTTCTTAGCTCTTTACTCTTGTGTAGACATACTAGAAAGGTTCCAACATGAAATCTTTCTTAGATTGCCACAGAGAGGGGAAAACGAAGAGCTTTCCCGGTAGCCGACACCCACGATAAACAAGGCAGATAATGACACCCTTACTGACCTGGTCTCCCAGCCTCACTGACCAGCCGGAAGAAACTGTGGTTGATATGAACACTGTTCCTTTGAGAAAAAAGGCACTGTTTCTGCTCCTCAACTAACTGGGATGTGGACCCAAAGTTACTGACCGAAGTGCCTGGATCACAGTTTGAAACCGACTCTTCTCCTCCTCCAAGTTTGATTTTCTTGGCAGGGGGTGGAAGATTGTCTTTGTCTGCTGCAGTGTCCTCACCATCCTCCTCCTCCTCCTCAGAATCATCAGAATCGGAATGCGTCTCAGAGCTGTCAGAAGCAGTCACTGCAGCTGTCTGCAAGGCACACGTGGGTAGCGATGCCACTGCTTCGCCATTGCTCACTACAGGTTTATCTGAGCTGCTGGACGATTCCTCCGCACTATTGTCAGAAGTTTGGCCTTCAGATTCAACGTTTTCAGCCTTCGCTGCACTGTCCTCACTTCCGAGAAAATAGGTCTTAATATCGGGGAAGTAAATGCCATTTAACGTCGCGTCTCCAAATTCCAGACCTGAGGAAAGACATACAGAGATGAAGTTTCTTTTCAGAAACAAGGCATTTAAGAAAGCAGCTTAGGTTTGGTTTAATTACCAGTTTTACATCCCCTTCAACACTGTAAGGTCATTTAAGAGACGGGCTACTTCCACCCTGCCTGCCAGAGCCAATCTGGGCTGAGGGGGTAAAAAAATCCCAGCAGAAAAAGAAACATATCGTCCACGCCCGGGATTGAACTCGGGTCTTCCGCATGACAGGCGAAGCAGCTTAATGAACACTTATTTGTGTTGAAAAACCATTCAATGCTCCATACTTATACATCTGCCACAATGCGGAACTGAGCAGGAAGGGTCCACGGCATACAGTGCCAAGTGCACCTCTGATCTCAAAGACTGTTGGAGTCTTTTCACGCCGAAAAGCATAGTGGGTTTGAGCCAGTCATCTGGTAAAGGGATAAATTAAGTATCTCCTCTCATCAGTATTATGAGAACAGCACCAAGACTAATCAGCCAAGTGTTACTATACTGTTGCAGGGTAGAACAATTAGGTAGTATTTCAACTTGGGTCTCACATTAGGCAAAAAGTAAGAGGAAAATGTGGAGAGTCTAACCACAGAGTAATACACCTCGAGTGTTGATGCAGACTCTGGGAAACTCTTCACCGTTTCAAAATATGGCTGCCACTGAGCGTGGGTAATAATGCGTTCAAAAGAGGGTGCAACTTGCCACACAATTCACAAGGCCCATTTAGTGATTTACAAAAAAGACGCAATACGGAAGTGGAACTTTTCTGCATTCCTCCCAACAATTTTTTACATAGCCCATAATTGTCACACTTCAAGATGGCTTCTATCAAGCACCCTTTTGCGCTGTGTAGTCAGTCTTGTATGTATGTCTATGAGTCAAACAAACAAAAAATCCCTTTCACCCATAGTCTAATGCAGACAAGCAGATACCAACATGAAACAATTATTGGTTTGATCCATGTACTTAATAGTTACCTTTAGTTAACTTCAGTTTGACCAGGTCCAAGGCTGCGAGAGCGTCCTCTGAAGAGCAATGGCCATCTGTTCCAGTCTGAATAGCTCGTCTGAAAGAAGAAGAAAAAAAAGTTTAAAGAAAGCTTTCCATGACAATGATAGCAACTGAGATTCAAAGCGCTTCTTGTAATACTTGTATGTTCCAAAGCTGAACATTTGTTTAACATACTCCTTCACAACAAAATTGACGGTGAAATTTTGAAAAATTATGGTTCAACAGTTTGTGTTCCAAAAGCATCAGAACCAACTCCAAAACATTTATGCATCAGCTTAATTCCATGCTTAAAAGAAAAGGGGCATAAAAAATTAAGTCATCTTTATTTCTTTATTTATCCCCGTGGGGAAATTCATTTTGCAATGGTGTACAAATACATTCATTTTCATTAAGGGTTTGTAGCACAGCTAAAAGCAAAATATAGATGCCATTTATGTCTGTAATTTATAATTTATATGTATATCTGTATGAGCCTCATTCAACACTTTTAGTGGATTTTAGGCGCTAAACAAACTAATTATTATTATCATTATTAAAACATCAAAGTCAATTATCTACAAAATTCAATAACATGACACACAGAGTTTGCAAATGTCACCAACAGCATGGGGTTGAAGTGAAAGGGTAAAGGCGCCCAGAATCTTGGAAATATGTTTCTGAAGTCTTCCAAATACTACAAAAAAGGTGAAGATGGGCTCCAAAAAAATTACATCAACAATGAAATGTGCAGCAGATCTAGGGTTTACAATGCAAGCCTTTTCTCTATTTAATTGGTCATGTTCCTAAGTTTGTTCATAAATCTCATTCTAAGTTCTATCTAGTTTATATGCTGGGCAAAGTGTCTATTATTTTTAGAAAAATATTTATGAAAGACCATCACCCCAGGAAAAACTGTGTGAGTTTCCGCAGACCAGCTTTCACACCTCGCGTGCCGGACATATTGAAGATCACACTGGTGTCAATCACATATGGGTGGAACATCTGCAGGAGAGAGAAATAAATAAAGTCTAAGGAGTGAAAGCAATATATCTGTGCTTAGATATATTATGTGGACTGTTTACTCTCCAACCCCAAAACCTGTCCTTGATAGCTCCTGTCTCTTGTCTCAACAAAGATAACAAAATAAAAAATTCAGATCTATTTCTATTCAGATGCAGCTATACATTATAGATTTTCAGTCAAGCTTTTAACAATTTGATAAAGAAGCTCCAGACTTTACCAACCTAAGCCTGTGATAAACCTTTACCCTGGACTTTATTCATAAGCCTTTTCACTTCACAAACATGGCAACC
>JAUKPP010247971.1:0-14762 GCA_032273245.1 Phyllaplysia taylori | reverse complement strand
ATATTGTGAGTGTAGTGAAACAATGGGCGTGAGAATAGCTGGTCAGATATTGTGAGTGTAGTGAAACAATGGGCGTGAGAATAGCTGGTCAGATATTGTGAGTGTAGTGAAACAATGGGCGTGGGAATCAGTTATCGGGTATCGTGAGTTTAGTGAAAATAACTGACCAGTTGTTGTAAGCCGAATATGCCACACTTTGCATTTCAGCTTGTGATTGAAGTCACATTTTGGCCTTGCAAAAAATCAGTTATCATGCAAGACAAGGTCTAGAAAATTTAGTAAGGCGAATGTACCCCATTTCGCATTTCATATTGGGAGTTGAAGCCACATTTTTGCCACTCAAAAATAGGGAGATAGCCAAGACTACAGTGTTGGCTCCAGATAACTTTTTATACCATACAGGTGGTCAATGGATGAATAAATTACCTCGCATTTATTTGGTAACAGTAACAGGCCCCTGTGTATCTTGGTCCAGTAAAGCGCCTCATCATTACATAACAACTATAATATTTTTTAACGCATTGAATACACAATGTGTATGGTATGTGTTTGGTGGCATCGGTAGTCTAGTGTTTAGGCTGCCATCCTCGTAATCGGAAGGTTGCGGGTTCGAATCCCAACTCGGGCCCGACGTTGTGTCCTTGGGAAATGCACTTTACACAAATTTTCCTCACTCCACCCAGGTGTTGATGGATATCCGGCTACAGACAGCGAAAGATCTTGTCAGTTTGTTAGTGTTTGAGCGCTTGTAAAATGGCGGCTTGCACTGTATGCTTCCCAGATTTGTTTCTTTGGTAAAGGTTTAAGGGCTCCATGAACTCTATAAGGTCATTTCGGCGTCCATGAGCTTCTAAGGAAGTTGATAAGGTTTCTGAGTGAATTGGTCTGCTGGGGTAATAATGATTGTAAATCGCATAGAGCCAGTAATTGGGATATGCGCTATATAAATGCAATTCATTATTACTAGACTGACTGTAGCAACCGTCACTGCGAGTGTAACAAAACTCCCGAAATCCTCATTGTCTGAATAGACTTAACGCAGGTTCGACATCTCCTATGTCATATCATGAATTGTAGTTTATATACCTTTCGAAATATGATATTCAAACGGAAAAATAGATTAGAGGCTATTTTTCATGTCTCAAGATAGTTCTCGGCAGATCTTTTTGCATCCTTTTCCCTTCAGAAACAAGAGACTCTCTTATAGTTACTATATAGATCACAGAGGGGTAATCCCCTTTTTATCCTTTTCTTGTATCCGAAGCCATATACAAGTTATATACAATCAAGAAAAATACAGCTCAGTAGAAAAAAGACTCCTGTCAAGTTCCTTTAGTCTGTACAAGGCTTTTCTCCCTGGGGAAAATATTGGCATGGCTTGGTAATCCGCAGAAAAGAACCAAAGTGTAGCCTTACTTTGAAAATCAAGTGGATACTATTTTCAGAAGGACGTGAGTATATAATGGCATTGCAGAGCACAGTAGAATGAGAAATATTATTCCATTGTGTATTGGCAAATCTCTAAGAAATATTATTCCATTGTGTATTGGCAAATCTCTAAGAAATATTATTATTTCATTGTGTATTGGCAAATCTCTAAGAAATATTATTATTTCATTGTGTATTGACAAATCTCTAAGAAATATTATTATTTCATTGTGTGTTGGCAAATCTCTAAGAACGCCTGTGAACAAGTGGTTAGGGATAGCACTTTGGGTTACAAAAAACAAGGTTGACTTATTTGATGACATGCTCCGATTTCCTTTTAGCTTCTTTTGGGTATAATCCCCGTATTATCGTAGACTGGAGATAAAACCTGAGATATCGTCTTTCACATTATATCTAAGGGCCCTCATCCACAGCCGCATCTCATTATAGTTCCTCAAAAAGGAGAAAGAATGAAGAGTCAAACAGAGTATTTTTTAATGCAATCTCTGTGTCTATCGACTCCGCTTTGGTTCTCCTCGGTGAGCGATGAAAAGCACGGTGGCGGCTGTGAATCTGAGCCCATAGAGAGAGGGAGAGAGAAGAGAGGGAGAGAGAAGAGAGGGAGAGAGAGAGACAGACAGACAGACAGAGAGAGAGAGAGAGAGAGAGAGAGAGAGAGAGAGAGAGAAAGGGAGAGAGAGACAGAGTACCGAGGCATGATTAATAAAGACAATGTCGTGTTGAAAGAGGTGTTGAGCCAAAATCAAATAGCCCGCCCTCAAAAGAAAAGAGACCCCCCCCCCTCCCCAAAAGAAAAGAGAAAAAAATCCCCCCAAAAGAAAACACACACACACACTAGCGCTTGTGGTGTAACCGTGAGGCCCTTCACATATCACGCAAAGGGCGACAGGCCGAGGCCCACGTGGAGCGGTTTTTCACATTTTTCGATTCTCTGCTGAATTGAAGTGTCCCTTTCAATCGAGCCCGGATTGGCCCGAACAGACACAGGGTCTAAAAAAGTATATGGAATTTTCCCCAAAACCTTTCGGGACTTAGGGAAGGCCTTTTGGTCCCCAGTAAAATCATGGACCAATTTTGGTTCACGTGCTAACCCTTGGTTTCACCTTGGTGACCTTTTATTGTGCGCTTTCTGATCGCGTCGCCTTTCCTCTTGGACAAGCAGGGTCGAATCAGCCAGCCCTTAAATTTATGATCCCGCCAGAAGGACACAAAAAACCCTCAGTCCACGTCCTTTTCTTCCTCTCACCTAAGGTTTGGTTCATAGTTTTACGTCCCTTGCAACACTGTTCGGTCATTAATTTAAGAGACGGGCTGCCTCGAACCTGCCTGTCCGGCTCCACCGGGGCTGAGAGGGCTGAATCCCAGCAGAAAAACAATTTCATCCCGACGTGGGATCGAACGAGGATCTTCCGCATGATAGGCTAAGAGCCTAACCATTACACCACAGACGCCGGTTCTTACCTGAGAGTTGAGCACAAAAACTGTAAACTTCTCGTACTCTGCCGCCCCTGCTCTACCGGCGGGCAAACGGTAGATAGTGACGAACAACTGAACGCCGAACAGAGGGATGAGAACGAATGTGGCTTTCAGCGCTCGTCTGAAACAGAAGCACAACGTCGAATCAATTAGTGTGTGTGTGTGTGTGTGTGTGTGTGTGTGTGTGTGTGTGTGTGTGTGTGTGTGCGTGTGTTCATTGGTGTATAAGGATGTGCATCTCTGGGAAAGCGTGTCTGTGTGTGTGTGTGTGTGTGTGTATGTGTGTGAGTGTGTGTGCGTGTATATGTGTGTGTTTCTGCGCATATGTGTGAGTGTGTGTGTTGGTTTATGTGGATGTCTAGGCAAGTGTTTGTGTGTGTGTATGTGTGTTTGAGCGTGTTTGTTTGTGCGTGTGTGTTTGTGCGTGTGTGTTTGTGCGTGTGTGTTTATGGCGTGTAACGAAACATCATATTAGAGTCGAAAGTCAAAGTAAGAAGTTTTATGGTTGCTGGTATCTTTTGAAGAAAGTTCTGACAGTTGTCATGTTTGTAAGTTGCTCAATTGCGTTCAATATGCTTAAAAAGAAACCTCACAGACAAAAATAAAGCAAATATAAACAAACACAAAAAAATAGAAATAACAACACACGCACAAACGTACACTTGAACAAACAAGCGAAACAAACAAATGTTCCGCTCCATCATTGCCTATGACATTTACTAATATTTACTTTGTCTGGGTTTGCGGGTAATTCCAGATTTTTAGCATAGCGTTGTAAAGCAAAGTAGAATCAATCCAAATTTAAATGAAATACACTTAAAATTGTTTAGTCAGAAAGTAAGACGTGTATGTATACATCCGTTGGTATTGTGTTATTCGTTAGCCACAAAGCTTGCTTTATCGATAAGACTAATGAATGTAAGATATATTTTCTTATCGCAAAGCCTTATTAGGTAATATTTGCAGTTTTGAGATAGAGATTTATTGACGTTATCCAAAATGAAGTAAAAATAGTTCCATGCCCAAAGAAAATAAAAATTTCAGTGCATTGCTGGCTACGTGAACACTGGCTTAAGTGCGGACCACGATTTTACATTATCATTGTTTCTTATGTGTAAATCATTATCAATAGGTAAAGTCAGGAAATGATATGAAGCATTTTGGCTGAACATCATCTATCGTGAAAATTGGACTTAAAGATGAGATAATCAGAGACACCGTACCTAAGAACATCTGTGTATGTGTTGAATACACAATTAGAAAAAAAATCTATTATATTACATTCTACTAGATCTAAACATGAATGCATGCACAGCATCTGCAAGACGCATATCAACACTATGCTTGTCCAATTATCCAAATTAGAATTTGTATAACTGGATAATTGACATTATCTCACAATATATATTGGATGCTCATTGGGAATTGAAATTTTCTTATAATCCAAATACGAATTTAACTTTCACAAGAATGATAAGTTGCTGAACTTGTTAAAGCACGTGGTGTCGTTGATATGACAACCTGATCGACAGCACAGACCATCACATCGAACAGACTGTCACATCAACGACACCTAGATCACTTTTTTCAACAACTCTCTCGAAGATTTCGATACGAAATTCGGATAAAAATTTGTTTCCACTATATACATGAAGTTGAGTACAAGATTTGACTCATATGAATCTGAAGTCCCCCGCCTGGCGCCTTCCCGTTCGTAAATTGGATGATTATTTTGATATCCAATAATTTGAAATGGATGATTCAAATTTCTAAATCCTTGAAAAATAACTCTTTGTACAGTCCTAATCAACACGATGCTGCAGTTTAGTTGACGTTTTCCTGGAATGGCCCTTACACGTCTCGTCTATTCCAATAAGCTTAGACAGTGCAAATATAGGCTACACATACAGCAATCAAAGTACCAGTGGCCGCTTCCGATTTGCCTCTATCCATCATCATAAAGCAATGAGTCTCAAGGAATTGATTTCTCGTGGAACCATACGCTCGAGGATAAATTTTGAAAATGGGAAGGGGCCAAAGGGTGGGGAGGCGGTGCAGTATATTGGTTGAAAATAGAGAGACAAAAAAAGAAGACGTTGAGAGAGTTGAGACGTTGAGAGAGAGAGATAGATAGAGAGATAGAAAGAGAGAGAGAGAGAGAGAGAGAGAGAGAGAGAGAGAGAGAGAGAGAGAGAGAGAGGGGGGGGGAATTGCACGAGGAAGAATAGCAGAGAGAAAGAAAGAAGGGAAAAAGAAATAAACGAAAGGAGGAATGAAAAATTACATATCGCATTGATAAATACAAAGATAGATGGATACACACCGATCGATAAATGGATACATAGATGAATGGATAGATGGATGGGTGAATAGATGGAATTATAAATAAATAGATAATAGATAAATACATACAAAAACACCAAGATAGATAGATAAATAAAATATAATCGCCAGAAGGAATAAACGTTCTTCGAACACACGTGATGTTAGAATGAAAATGACGATGCCAATGACAATGACGATGACAATGACAATGACGATGACAATGACAATGACGATGACAATGACAATGACGATGACGATGACGATGACAATGACAATGACAATGACAATGACGATGCCAATGACAATGACGATGACAATGACAATGACGATGACAATGAAAATGACAATGACAATGACAATGACGATGACAATGACAATGACGATGACGATGACAATGACAATGACGATGACGATGACAATGACAATGACGATGACAATGACGATGACAATGACAATGACAATGACAATGACAATGACGATGACAATGACAATGACGATGACGATGACAATGACAGCGACATTGACAACCGTCATTTATCTCTGTACATTAATTAGCTCCGAATAATGACTTGATGGACAAACGTGATCCAGGAGTAATTATCGAGATTCTCCGCGTGAGTGACGGGTTATGCTTGGGTCAAAGTTACACACTAACCTAGCCGAGAGAGTCAACGGCCATCAGCAAATCAAAATGTCGTGAATAGGAAAGGAGCGTAGCTTAAGTGCTAAAAAAAAATAGAAGAAAAAAAAAAGAAAAAGAAAAAGAAGAAGAAAAAAGATAGATCTGATCATTTCATGATCTACTTTTGGGGCAACAATATCCTCTTTTTTTCTCTTTCCCCCCAATACAAATTGTTCTTGCACGCGTAAAGCCATGCTCGTGAGTTGCCTGCAGATGGACCTGATTTGGCCGAATATGGTGATATAGAAGTTCTCAAAATCGATATTTAGTAGTTACGACTCCCTGGTTTGACTGAGGCTGTCAACGGAAGGCTATTCGACCCTGAATAATGAAGGAATATGGTGACAAATTTATTGCTCTCGTGGGATTTATCACGACCTTCACTTTCTTGTACGGATGGCGAGAGAAATGATGGTTGTATTATATATGGAGGATGTTCTCTTAATTTTCTATTAATAAGAATGATAAATGAAATGGCTTTACCTGAAGTTACTTGGCTCGTTTGGATGAGACTGGAGCTGAGTGAGGAGAATACGCAGGATGTTGCATAAGAAGAAAAAGTTGATCTGAAACAAAAGGAACAGGAATTATATTATAGATCCAGCCTGTAGTGGCAAACTTTGTGAGTTATTTCACTAATTTTCATGCACCAGGGCAACATTAAAATGATGTGGAATACATGGTTCTGTCTCTGAATTAATGGATGCAATTATCATGTCCAAATGTTGTATGGATAATGGCAGTAAATTACTCTCTGACTGCATTGCACTTTTCGCAGTCATCCGGTCCGGAGCGGTCTTAAGACTGCGTTGCACTCTTGCAGTGTTAAGGGGCCAATTTTAAGGCTCTCAACTCCCGGGTACAGAGCTAGACTGCCATAACTCTGTAGGTCGTAAAGACCACTTGAAGGATGCAAAACCCATATAAGTCCCTGATCGAAAACAACAACAACATGTCATAGCTTCACAATATTGATTCTTGACACGTTAGCGTTGCTGAAGTACCAAAGCTGGCGATTTTGTGATTAAAACTTCAAACCATGAGTAAATCTTATTTGGACAGGGAATCATCTCTGAAAATTGCGAAAGCCTGCCCCTCCCCATCAATCGAGAAAATTTTCTTCTAAAAACTCTTTGCCTCTAAATCCTTTCTTTCATCTTCCCCTTTCCTCTCCTCATCCCTCTCCTCTCTCGCCGCCTCCTCTTTTTTCCACAAGTACGCACTTAAAAAAGAACCTGTCCGGGACTGCAAAGTCGACGGTGAATAAAAACAGACAAGAAAACAACAACAATGACACAATGATACTGCTCTAACTAACAAAAATGACAGCCCAAACAGCTTTTTGTATGGCACAATCAACTTACCACTAAACACAGTAAATTTGGTGTGTAGACTATCCACTGTAGCTCTCCAGCGCTTCTGATCCAACATCTGAGAAATATAATGGATTTGTCAAAATAGATTACGAAATTCACCCAGAACAATCATTGATTGCCTTTCTGCGAGGAGGTGTAAATAAATCTAAAACTATACCTAAAAAATAAAAATTGAATGATACCCTCTGATGACATTCCCCGCTGTCAATGAAAAATCCTTCTTCTGGCCAGAAAATAGAACATTAATCTTCCTGAATTGAGGTTGATAGGCTTTGTTTCATTAACAATGCACGGGGGAATAGAGCAATCGTTATCAAACAAAATGAAAGAGAAGGCTTTACAAAATTAGACACAGCTCGGTAGCTGCCAGTTAACAGAATAACATGAAAATAAGACATGTCCATTTTGTCTTACAAAATGCTACATAATGACACGGCGGCTGCCAATGAAAGAAATTACAGGAGAATAAGATCTAATCTCTTGACAACATAATCATCATCATTTTGTCGAAAACAAAAAGAGGGAAAGAAATGCACCGCGCAGGAACTCAAATGCTGTCAGAAGCCTAAAGAAAAGTCAGCGTGTAACAGCATCCTAATCACAGGCTTAATATAGGCCATAAAGAACCCATTCACATAGGAAAAAACACAGCAATCAAGAAATGGGCCTATGATATAAAAAATAAAACAGTGGGGAATTTACAAAGTTGCGCAAGACGTGTAAAACACAAAGAAACTAAAAACAAACAGCAGTAACATAAATGACAAAACAAGACCCCCCCCCCCCACCCCGCCTTTCCCCCCACACAAACATACATTATCCATAAAAACAAAGCAAGCAAGCAAACAAGCAAGTAAACAAACAAAAGGCATAACAATATCCTAAAATCCCACTAACACCATCAACAACTTAAATAAAAACAAACGACAAAGCTCAAGCTCTTTCTAGAAAGTAAACGAAACCTAAGAGATTGAAATCATCGACCTTTCGACATGACTTTGCGAATAGAATTTTTTTTATTTTATGTGCAACTTGTGTCGCGCCTTATGGTGTTATGGTTTGATGCTACAATTTTCCCTTTTCTGTCTTGTCCGAGAATAATGTCTAAAAACGAAGGTAATAAAGACTCTGACGCGGCTGATCCCGTCATTGTGCTTCACCGGAAGTGACAGCCCATCCTTTGTGTTCCACGTCTGTAGCGTTCGCAAGGCGCACCACGTGATCACATTGATTTTGCTGGAATGCATGTCTTGTTTCTGTCAGATTCACAGCTGATTGGGCTTGGGCAAATATTTTGTTTTTTATTCGGTTATTAATATACTCTTGTTTGTACAATCCCCCCCCCCCCCCCCAAAAAAAAAAAAGAGAAAAGAAATGGAATAGATAGATGTGGCCCAAACTCATAACACAGCGCGGGTGTTTCCGTCTTTTAAAGGGGGGGGGGGGGGGTGCAGATGATATGCATGCATAAATGCACAGCAACAAAAATAACCCTGTGTATTTTCTAGCATAAATACCGAGTATGTAACTAAACTACATGTATTACCATTTCCTATGAGAGTTGGTCTATGCTGTTCAGGAACTAGAGACCCTATGGGTAAGGCTACATAAGCACTTGACCTGACAGTTTTCCGACGGAAAATATTGTGCACGGAAAGTATAGCACAGACTGATAAGAGAGACGGCGTGCGTGAATGCATTGCCACCCGACGTCCTGGATCAGACTGTCTTCGAAAGAACATTAATTTAGTTTAAAGTTAGTTGTTTATAGAGGCGCCAGGATCTTTGGCTGTTTTAGCCCACCATAGAACATGTTCTATCCATTTTGACCATCTCTCGAAATCGGAGATAACTTTCTTGTTAATAGTTCAGTTTATTACTTCTCTTTCCTGCCCTTGTTTCTTATTAGCCTCTACATCACCCGCCGCGGGGAAAGTAGGAGATAACTGTCATGGTTGTTTTATTATTTTCATTGTCTTTTTTTTCTTCAAATCTTCAATTGTGAAACAAATGGATATTTCATTCGGATTTTGTGAACTCTTACAGCTCATTCATACGGACTACCTACGTCATTCGAAGAATACCCTCGGCGGACCCTGGAAGATTGTCCTTTTTTCTGCACAACAGGAAGGGGTGTGGGGATTATGTTTTGCAGCCTCTTTGAAATGATTTTTTTTCACAAGTTATATATTACAGAGGTTTGGTTTGGTTTTGGCTTAACGTCCCTTGCAACACTGTAAGGTCATTTAAAGGGACGGGCGACTTCGACCCTGCCTGTTAAGGCCAACCCGGGCTGAGAGGGGCCTTGTCCTAGCAGAAAAACGGTGATATACTCGATTAAACAAAGTGCCCCACGTGGGCCTCGAACTCACGTCCTCTGCGTGATAGGAGAAGCGCCTAACCATTACACCACAGGCGCCGGTTACAAATTACAGAACTGCCTCACATGAAGAATAGCTAAAAAGTAGGCTATGACAGAAAGAAAATAGCGGTCGTACCTGAACTTGAATAAAATAAACTGGCTCTCCATCTTGGTTTTATTCTTTTAATTTTTTCTTTGTTTTTAAAAAAATACACTTTGGTTGTTTCTATGACTTTGTATTTTCTCACTGTGACCGTTTACTTCTCTAGATTGGATACTTGAGAAGAAAAAAACAGCAAGAAAGGAAAAGAAGGACAGAGAGAGAGAGAGAGAGAGAGAGAGAGAGAGAGAGAAAGAGAGGGAGAGAGAGAGAAACAGGGACAAAAGAGCAAGTTGGGAAAATGAGGGAGAGATATAGCCTACACAGGGAATTAGACAGACAGAATATAGATAGATACATGTATATAAATGGGTTAATCTGAAAATCCTTTTTCCTTTAGAGATAGAATGAAGGTTAGATAGAATGATAGAGAGAAGAGAGAGTAGAGAGTGAGAAGAAAGGGAGAGAGAGGGAGAGAGAGAGAGAGAGAGATAGAGAGAGAGAGAGACAGAGAGTTTGCGTGTGTATGGATAGATGGACGGGTGGATAGATTGATGGAAAAACAGAGATTGAATTTGAGAAATTCAGTTGGAAATTAGATTTCCTAAAGAAATAGAGTGAACGTGAAACGGAAAGATAGATTGACAAGAGAGAGATAGAGATGGAGACGCCGAAAGAGAGAAATGGAGAGAGATAAAGAGAGATAATGCGAGGGTGTGGATGTATTGTTGAATGGCTGGATGGTTGGATGGCTGGATGGCTGGATGGATGAAAACATACTATTATGAGAGAAAAGAAAACAAGGTAGAGACATTCAAGTTGAAAATTAAATTCCCTAAAGAGATAGATGGAAAATGAAAAGAAATAAATAAATAAAGATAGATAGATAGTGACATAAAGAGAAAGAAAGAGAGGGCGGGGAGGGCAGTGAACTTGTGCGCTTTTGCATTTTAGAGAGAAAGGAAGAAAGAGAGAGAGAGAGAGCGAGAGAGAGAGAGAGAGAGAGAGAGAGAGAGAGAGAGAGTTGAGAGGGAAAAGATAGAGAAACAGAGAAAAAAAACAGAATAAGAAGAAAAAAATGGTGGTGGTGGTGGTGTGTGTGTGTGTTTGGGGGGGGGGGGGGTGAGTAAAAACAAAGCCGCTGGATTATTTAAGGCATAGAGAAAAAAAAATAACCCGAACAAGAGGAGGGCGAGAGATTAAGGGCAAAGGAATCGCCTTTGCTGCTGCTGATAATCAAGGCAAATTCCTCCCGGCGAGATGGATAAAGGTTGTCATTGTCACGATTACTTCCCCTCTTTGTCCCTCTCGCTCAATCTATCTCTGTCACTTGCTAGGTTTTCTCTTTGGGAATTCTCCTTTTCGTTGAACTTTTATACCTCTGTTAGCTTTTGTCTTTCAATCTTCGAACGGCCTAGTTTTTCCTCTGTCCCTCTTTATGTCGTTTGTGCGGTTTTGTTATCTGTGTATTTATTCAATGCCCAATTCGTTTCTTTTTTCTTTTTCATGAAATTACAATGCGGTGAAAAGAAATTTGAATTCGGAGCATGGATAGCTATCGGAGATTTATGGTTTCTGTTGTGAAAGATCAAATCAGAGATCAAGGTCGGCTGTGAGATATGCAATAAATTAACCAATAGCTGACCGGATTGAAGAGGCTTATTAAAAACATTGCAAGTGATAGAGATAGATGGATTTTTTATAAAAGATGGACAGATTGAAAGATAGACAGACGGAAATATAGATAGGAAGAACGATAGTCATAGATAGATATAGATGGATAGATAGATAGATAAATAGACAGACAGATAGATAGATAGATAGATCGATCGATCGATAGATACGAGTAGTTACATACATACATACAGATTAATGGATAATGTAGTTAAAAGATAGATAGATGGATACTTACAGGTAGATAGACAGATAGATAGATAGATAGATAGATAGATAGATAGATAGATAGATAGATAGATAAACAGACAGATAGATAGATAGACAGATGGATGGACATATAGCATTCTCCGTGCTCTTTCTTTTGGTATAGCAATTGATTAACACTACAAAAATCTTAGACCAATTTTGATTGAGCACTTGAATTACGTTTTTCGCTGAGTATGGCCTATAGTTATGAACATTTTCAGCATTTTTATTGGGCAATCTGCTTTATATGGTCACAAGACGCAATTCGGGTTTGAAGTTGGCTCGATTCCTAAGCATTTACAAACTGATCTGTCTGTGGGAATCTTTGAAGCCACGCAGTGTTTATGAAAGTGGTAGATTTTGTCCAAGGAAACAAATTAGAAATATGGGAATTAATGATTAAAACTAATGTCTCTATCTCTTATCCTCTTTGAACTACTTCAATTAATATAAAGAGGTGTGCAAGTCCAGAAATTTTTTAGTTCGAGTTCGGGTTCGAGTAATTAAGAAATACTGGATTGAGGAGTCGAGAAATAATCAATTGTTCGAATCCTTAGCCCTGGCGCTGTGCCAAATTTGCTTCTGTTTCCCCAAGTTTTCAGTGTAACCTCTCGAATATGTACAAACTATTTGAGAGATAACTTGAAGGGGCAGATACTCGTAAACTCGCACAGCCCGTGGAGAATACATGATGTAATTTGTACATTTGTACTTCCTTATGATAATATAGACTTACCCTTCGTTATCAGAGACAAGTCTAAGGACTCCGTAAACCGAGGTATAGGCGAGGGGTGCACCTGGGAATGATAGAGAAAGAAAGAAAGTAGATGAGACTACACACTATTAGTGCATTCTGGAAAATATTCACAGTGTAAATAAGGAGTGTGACAATGCCATAAACATACACGCACATAAAACAAATAAACGTACGGAGCATCCCGAGATCTAATTCAACACCACAATATTATGTGTGTGTATGTGTGTGTGTGTGTGTGTGTGTGTGTGTGTGTGTGTGTATGTGTGAGTTGGTGTGAGTGTATGTGTGCGCGTGCAATTTGCATCTATGCGAGTGTACACTTGTTCTTATGTGTTTGTTTTTGTGTTTCGCGTGTGTGCATGTGTGTTTGTGTATGTGTGTGTGTTTTTGTGTGCTCGCACGTATGTTTTGTATTTATCTTTGTGTCAGTTTTCATGTATGTCAAAATGGCGCTAGCCTGTTGCAAATACAAACACCCACGCAGACACACAAAGAAAGAAACAATGTATAAACAAAACGAGAGACGATTGTTGATATAATATGCGCCTTTCCAGAAAGAAATTGACACCCATCTCCAACTTGCCCCCGCCTCTAATTTCCCAGGATTCCTCATAATATCATGAAGTAAATGAAATCACAGCAGCGTTGAGGCTGAAACGAGCAGCTTGCAAACCAATGAGATCATATTGATGCATAAGGGATATTTTGATGCAAACTTTGTTGGTTTGAGTTTTAGGCCCCTTGCAACAATACAAGGTTATTGTAGAAGCGTACGACTCCGATCCTCCCCCGACAGGGTCAGTTGTCCGGCGCTGTGGTGTAATGGTTAGGCTCTTCGCCTTGCATGCGGGAAGACCCTAGATCGATCTCCGATCGCGGACGATCTGGGCTTTTTTTCTGCTGGGATTTTTTGCCCTCTCAGTCCGGGTTGGCCCTGACAGGCAGGGTCGTAGTAGCCAGTCTCTTAAATGACCTTACAGTGTTGCAGGGGACGTAAAACTGGTAACCAAACCAAGAGTCAGTTGAGGAAATATGGGACAGAGGGACACCACATCTCAGCAGAGGGAAGAGGATACTCGATAAGCAAAATGACCCACATAGGCCTTGAGTTCCTGTTTTTGCGTGTCTGCACCAAAGACGTCGGTAGTGTCAAATTTAATACTCATGTTAAATTTTGCTCTAACATCCAATTTTCTACCACACTGTGTCTGCTGTAATTACTCACGAAATTCCTCTACTCTATGAATAGCTTACTTCTGGGCAGGATGAGGCATGAATATTGTGTTGAACATGGCAAACACGCAGTGAGTAAGCCAATTAATTAATAAATCTATCATCATTTCTATTGAGAAAAAATTGCCCTTGTTCCATTACTCGCTTATGCATTTTGCACGTATATCGAAAAGAGGACCCCCAAATATCCCGTCAAGCCTGGTATCATTTACATCTCAATACACTCTAAGGGATGGCGTTTTCTCAAAAGAAGGTGGATTACGCACATGTCATATTGTATAGAGAGCAGCGGAAAGCAGGATAAAGATAAACAGTTGGGCTTTGTGAGATATTCATCTGGTCTGGTCTCGACAACCCTATTTGGGTTTTCTGTACAACAAAAATATCATTGTTGTCATTCTCTAAACGTGTACGTCCATGTCACAGGAGAGAACACACCAAAACCGATTCCTAAAGCCTCTCATACCAATGTTTTCAGGAACTAAGACCAAGAGAAAAATAGTAGTTAAACCTCCTGTATTATCAGCTCCTGGTGTTTTTGTGTGTAATTCAGACTTGCCAGATAAAGATGATAAGGGGGATTTGGTTTAACACCTTCCAACACTGTTAGGTCATTTATAGAAAGGGCTACTTTGACCTTGCCTATCAGGGCCTCCTACGTGGGCGGAAAAGGAGACAGACCCAGCAGAAAAGCAGAGGTGCTCGATCACACAATATGTGCCACGTAGACCTAAAACCATGTCCCCAGCGTGATAAGTGAAGAGCCTAACCATTACACTACAGACGCCGGTAAAGGAATCGTAGTTTCTTTTAGTATGTATTCTAAACAAAATTACGGGTTATGGGCTTAAGCGAATACAAAATGACACCGACGTATAACTATGAGCCCATCCTAGCCGTAGGATCATGATGGACTTCTATGTCTCAGCGACAAAAACAAAGCTCTTCGTGGAGAATCAATGCATCACAATATTGGATTGGGATGATAGGGTGTGCACCTGCATATCTATATCTATATATATATTTTAGAACATGGGGGTGAATGTGTCACCCTACAGACTAAACTATACAAGCTACAG
>JAUKPP010247960.1:0-12996 GCA_032273245.1 Phyllaplysia taylori | reverse complement strand
CCCCCCCCCCCCCCCCCCCCCCCTCTATCTGAGGATGGAGTATAAAACAGAGGTCTTACCTCTGGAATGACAGTATAATATTGCTAGAGACGCTATATGAAAGACTAATCAAGCAAAAGCTGTTATGACCCTGAAGACTATGATACTGAAATATTCCCCCACCCAGAGGGCAGCCTAACAACTATGGGGTAAAGCTGCGTTTTATGTTTTTGGGAAAGCTAGAAGAAGAGTTTTTTATGGTCATGATCAAGTTGACCTGTTCTAATATCTCTCTTCCTTTCTCATCAGTTTCCTGGACGATGCGTTCCGCAAGAACCTTGAGAGTGCCCTGCGTTTTGGCAATCCTTTGCTTGTGCAGGTTAGTTTTGTTTCTCATATCTCGCACTGACTGCACATCAGAAAGGGAGGGGGGGAGAAGGAGGAGGAGGAGGGGAGGAGAGGAGAGGGAGGAGGAGGGGATGAGGACGGAAAGGGCACACACTACTATGTAGTTCAATGATGACGTTTTGTGAGGCACATACGAACAATACATTTTGCTTCAGCAATATGTAGTATTGGGTGAAATCAACTGTCCACACTGCATGCATTCATTTTTGGGTACTTGAGTTTAGTTGTGAGCAATCGTCTACTTTACTTCCTCTACATACGTTGATGTTGATGTGTAGCAGGATATTTTTAAGGATAAATAAAACATGAATGTACTTTTGCTACTGGTAGCAATTTGATAGGATTGCTACATAGCCTACATCTTAAATGTGCTGATCACTCCAAAGTTCCAGCACAATCTATCAAGGATGAAGAAGTTTAGGCCATTTGTGAGGTATTTAACGTCTGCATATTTATGCCTCGGGTATAATACTTGGGGGATTTTGTTACGTGTTACGATTTTGTGAATGGCTTCATTTTATTACTACTCATTTCAGGATGTGGAAAATTATGACCCGATCCTGAACCCAGTGCTCAACAGAGAGCTGCGGCGTACTGGTGGTCGTGTGTTGATCTCCCTTGGAGACCAGGACATTGATCTGTCCCCGTCCTTCACCATCTTCCTCACCACCAGGGACCCCAATGTGAGTACCAATATTTTATCCATCTTACTGCAGGTTTGCAGGGAGTGGAAAATTAATTTCATAGTGAGAGCATCGATCTGTTTGCTGAAGTCTTCTTTGGTGACTGTTGTCTTACGTGATTATATTACACTGATCTTGTGTAGCGTCTCTTTAAATTTACGTATTCGCTCATTAATCCTAAGTGAATAGAATTTCTTGTCATAGCTTCCTTTAATAAATCTTAATTTGTATCACTGATGCTCTTTTAATGTTACATACGTCTAGACATGTTAGTATTTTAAGAAAATAAGAAACATTCCATACATTACATGAGAGTTACTTATTGTACAGATTTAATATTTTTTAGTAACAATTTTTTAATAATTTGACTGAGGGCCTTTAACTATGATAAACAGCCGGCAATATGTGCTCAGTATTTTTAAAATACTCTTTTATATTTTATTTGGGAATTACAACGTTTGTCATTACATATTATGAACATGTATTATATGTGTGGTTTTATGATTAGCTTATCAGTTTATATAGTTTTATGAAATTAGTATTTAAGTTTACTTATTCATGGCTTTTGTTTTTTCCCGTGCAGGTTGAGTTTGCCCCTGATCTCTGCTCACGTGTCACGTTTGTCAACTTCACTGTCACACGTAGCAGTCTGCAGAGTCAGTGCTTGAACCAGGTCAGAATTAGTAACACTGATTAGTGGGGAGAGAAAATGGTTTATTTTATACAGTTACACTAAAGTTAATTTCTAATCATAGTTTGAAGAAAAATTTTAAAGTTTAAACACTTTCTCAGTAGTCATAAATTATTAAAATGTTTGGATACGAGGATGCTCATAGAACATCATTTTAGAAAAAGAATAAATTCATTCTGAGCAAAACATCTCTCTTGTGAAGTCCCTCATTTCAGGAACAGAATAGCCATGGGGGAAAGCTTAACAATGGATAGGAACACAACAGTTGATGGACGGAGAGAAAAGACCATTTTATGCTCTAAAAGATTTAGTGAACTGGAATATTGTGTTGTCATTCTCACATCAACCATTGCTTGAAGAGTGAAGACTGAACCGATGCTTTGAAGGAAACACATTTTTTGTGTTTAATGTACTGGTTGCAAATCATAAGATGAGAAATCTTGATATTTTTTACTGATTGCTTTGTGTTTTTTTCCCTCTCAGGTGCTCAAGGCTGAGAGACCAGATGTGGATGAGAAACGTTCTGATCTTCTCAAACTGCAAGGTAACTTTTGTTAATGTACATATAGCATGCAGCTCTGAACAAAATGAACCCTTTTTTAAAGCCAAATGCTTCTAGGAATATTTTATTCATTGGCTATTTTCCTGAGTTGTATTGAATCGAAGAGTGAAGTGTGATGATAAAAAGAAAGCCTTTGTTTTTATACCAATGACAA
The DNA here is from genome assembly GCA_032273245.1 of Phyllaplysia taylori. Classification (NCBI taxonomy): domain Eukaryota; kingdom Metazoa; phylum Mollusca; class Gastropoda; order Aplysiida; family Aplysiidae; genus Phyllaplysia; species Phyllaplysia taylori. The sequence continues at coordinate 10,519 of JAUKPP010247960.1, read as the reverse complement.
TTCACATTTACAATTTAAAGAAGTAATATTTGGTAACTTTTTTTTTTCCTCTTCTCTTTTTTCTATAAGTGTATACTTCTGGGAGTAAGTTGATTTTTACAGTGATTGATCATAGTGTTTGCGGGAATGTCTCACAAAGAAATTGATTAATTTCATTTAAATATATGTGCACACTGTTCTATCTCCTTCAGGTGAATTCCAGCTGCGACTGAGACAGCTTGAGAAATCTCTGCTGCAAGCCCTGAATGACGTCAAGGGCAAGATTCTGGATGATGACAGGTAATAACATATGATACATATTGTTAGAGAGAGAAGTGAATAGGCTGTTTATTGTATGGTGGGGAGGGAAAGTCAGGCATTTTGAATTTGTTTGCATTTTGAATTGGTAGTGAGAGTAGGGACACTTTATAGAGTAGAAGATGATAGCTTATTGTTTGGTCACATTTTTATCATTGCTTCCGAAAACATCCACGGTGGAAAAACATTGCAATAGATGTTGCAGAAATGGTTGGGTTTTTTTCCATATGCTGATTGCAATCACAAGTAGTCACATGCACAGTGCACTGCTTACTGAGCTCAAATATAGCATCTTTTACTGATATTTGTTAAGCACATGTAGAGGATGGTAGATGAATCCCCGTGTTGAATGAGCATCTCTATCTCTCTGCTAGGATAATATGTCCCTCTCAAGAGGTTGGTCCTAGCAGGTTGTGTCAAAGTAACCTGACTCTGAAATGACCTTACAGTGTCACAAGGGGTGAAAGATCAAACCAAACTGAACCAAACCATAGTATCTTCTATTTGACGAGCTATCTGTTTGTATCCCACGCCAGCATCTTGAGTCATCTGGAGACCCTGAAGCTTGAGGCTGCCGAGGTTGCCAAGAAGGTTGAGGAGACGGATGTGGTGATGGCGGAGGTGAACACGGTGTCCCAGCAGTACGAGCCGCTGGCCATGAGCTGCTCCAGCATCTACTTCACTCTGGAGGCTCTGCAGCAGGTGATTGTTGGTTTGTTGGGTTAGGGTTTTAGGGCTCCATCGACTCTATAAGATCAGTTTGGCGCCCAGAACCATTCCAAAGTATTTTTGGGTAGGGATTAATTTTTAATTTTGCCCGGGCGGCTGCCTAATAGGCCTACTCTTTTTTATTTTCAACCACCAAGGGATCTTTAATGTGGGCAACGTACACACGGGGCCTCAGAGGTTTTTCGTCTTTATCCGAGAAGACTAGATGTTTGATCGTACCTACCCTAAGACCAGGGTGTGGTTGAAAGGGAAGGAGTAGACAAGGGAGAAGAGAAGAGAAGCAAGGCAGGCGACAAGAGTATCAGGGAGTAGGAGGAGACAAGGAAGAGAGTGAGAGGGGGAGTCAGAATATTAGTTGAATGAGTAGACAAGGCATAGAAGGAGAAGAAATTTATTGGGATAACATGCCTGCACTGCCCCGTGTTCGAACCCACAACCATTGGCATGAGAGGCAGACACCACTACCTCTAGACCATGAGAGTCAGAGTCCCTGCAGCAGGTGTGGGAGACGGTGGATGTGGGGCTGTCTCTGTTGGACTTTTGCAATGGCTTTATCTCTGTTGATCTTTGAACCACATTTAGTTTAAAGATAAACTTTGGGGCTACGTAATTTCTGGGGAGTTGTCACTGGAAGAAAGGCAAGCAAGAAGCTGTTTTCACTGGCACCTCTTGATGTAGAGGGGCAGTATAGCATTTTACTGTCCATGTAGGCACAGGCGAGCTACTTTGAAAACCCTTGGCCCAATGGTTGTAAACATGTTTAAATAAGAGGGGAAAAAATCAAAAGAAGTTTATTAGTAGGTTTATATTTGATTGAGTCTCACAGTAATTAATTGTCTCAGTAGTATATTTTTTTGGCATTGTTGCTGATGACATTGTTCTAATTGCTATATTGTATTGTTTCTTTACTCTACATGTTGTTGTTTTTTATTGCTAGAATTGATTATCTTTGTCTCAATGAGTATTTCTAGTCCAGGAATAATGATGTGAATTTGTCGTGTGTTTCAGGTTCACTTCCTGTACCAGTACTCCCTGCAGTTCTTCCTGGAGATTTTCCATGCCACCACCAGCAACAACCCACACCTGACTGGCATGAAGGACTACACTGCCAGACTCTCTAAGATCACCACAGATCTTTTCATGGTGAGGCCAACACAGGCAGCTTGAAATTTTGAAATGCACACATGGGTAAAAGTTTCCCGGCAGTGGCCGTAAATTCTGGCAAGAGAAAGCCTGCCGGCAGCCGGCAACAACCGTCCTTGACTGGACAAATGTCGATCTCGTAAAGCACAGGTTTCTTTCGTTTACCTAACTACTGTCTAAGAAATGTCTTGACTTTATAACTCTGCTGCTCAAGTTGGAGCGATATGGTATGCTACAGTTTCCAGCAGTTTTTGTTTTGGCCACATATCTGCTTAGTGATTCGATACTGGGATCGACCTTCCATTGTTACAGAGTAAATATAACAAGTATCAAGTTATCGTTTGCTTTGTTACGATATGGTTTACATTTCACAAGTGAAATCATGCCAGTCAAGGCTCTCTTTCTCTCACACCAAGGGAATTTTTGTTTCTTTCATCCTTAAACTGTCAGTACGGGTGTGATTAGATAATCTTTTCAGGCAAAGTGGTTGTGACCAACTTTTACCCATGAATGTATATGTGGGAGAGTGAGAAGTTGCTGGTCTGTTTTGGAAGGAGTCTGTGGTACATTGTTGTCACAACACAGCAGAGGAGAAAGACAAGATTAAAGAAGAAAAGACCCCAACCTGACAAGAAAACTTTGTAATCCAGCCAACCTCTCTCCTACCATGCACATACAATATGTAATGGTTCAAGTGAAAAATTTGTTTAGGGAGCACAGTTGTTTTAAACTGAATTTTACGTATCTGAGACGCAGAAGTTTGCTTCCAACAAATGAAAAGATAAGAGGTCAATGGTTATTTTCATATTTGAATATTGATTTTCAAGAGATCAGTGTTACTTTTGAAAAAAAAAAAAAAAAATCAGAAGAGACTATTATATCTGAGAGGTATAATAATGAACATTTGCATTTTAGCTGTCCCAAGAATCATTTCACCTGATGACTGACTGCTCAGACAAGCTTGTTTCAGTGCTTTTGCTTTTATGGTAATATTTATGATGTTACTAAATCTGTTCTGTGAATAGGAAGAAACTTGATGTGTATCCGTCTATCTCCAGGAAACCTACAGCCGTGTAGGCAGAGGAATGCTGCACCAGGACAGAATCACATTCGCCATACAGCTCTGCAGGATTCATCTGCAAGGAATGGCAGGGTAAGATGGTGGGATTTTATAGACCCACTAAATCTCATGTACTTACATTTGCTTCAAGCTATTTCTAAAAATGTGTATTTTTACATTTTTTTCCCCCTCTTTTTGTTAAAATAGCTAGTATTCAGTCTTTACATATTGTTGTGAAGCGTCAATTTTACTAGGATCTTTCAACTTGGTACACTGATGTGATTCTTTAACCTTGGAGATTCACTTGCTTCTTAATCTTCCTTCAGTGAAAACTCACATGAGACGGAGTTTGACCACTTCATGCGTAGCCAGGAGGGTCTGCTTGCTGACAAGCCGACATCTACACTGCCAGGACTCAGCACACAGCAGGTATACTGTCAGCTCCAACCAGTCGGCTGCAGACTATTGCAACTGAGGAAGGGGGAGGGGGAGCATTTGAGTATTGGTATTTCCCTTTTCTCTCTTTCTTCTTGGAGAGTTTAAATATTAGTCCCAATCTCCAACTTGTGAGATGAAGATACTCTTTGAAAGGAGGCAAAAAACGTTCCCATTCATCCCCTTTGTGTGATCACCATTTAACATGTTCTGTATTTCGTATAATAATAGAGCTGTACAAAATCAGGGGATTAGAGCAGAAAAGTGTGAGCTTGTGATATGACATTCCTGTTCTTATAGCAAAGGAAAGTTAAAGGTTCATCTTGCAGGAAATTGGTATTAGTATCTAAAGTTAAATAAAACACAGAGCTTCAGATATGTGTGGACATGACAAGATCCTCCATTTTCTTCTATATTTCAGCACTCTGCCCTTGTGCGTCTCAGCAAGCTGTCAGCGTTCAGGAACATCATGAGCGAAGTCACTGGAAATGCTGTAAGTCACTGAAAGTTTCTTTCTCTCTTCCTCTTCTTTGTTTGCATCTTATATGCTTTTGCTGTATTTTACGATATTTGAGATACAGAGATTCAAATCAAATATATCCTAGAACAGTGGTTCCCAAACTGTGGGTCGCGACCCCAAGGGGGGTCGCAACGGTAATCTCGGGGGGTCGCGAAGGGTCCATGATTTTATTAATTTTTAGCCTAAAACTAACAGGTTCACAATATTATTTTGATTTAGGGGGGTCGCCGATCGTTTTGGCCTACAAAAGGGGGTCGCAGAATGAAAAAGTTTGGGAACCGCTGTCCTAGAAGCTTTAGGACATGAAGTCAGGAAATTGTGGAGTAGACTTACACTGATAACTTAGAGGTATGGAAAGCTTAACTGCCAAGGAGTTGTGAAGATTAATATAAGTGCGAGCAGGGCATAAGAGTTTTTTTTTCGTGTGAATGTCAACAAAAGATTAGTAAAGCAAAATTTACATACACTGACTTTTTTCTGTTTGTGTTTACCGTTCCATGTAATTATAACGAAATGATATACCCATGTTGTTGATGTGTTTCCTGCTGTGTGTTTGTTTCCAGGAGTTCAGTTCATGGATTGAGTGCGCCAACCCAGAGCAGGACATCCCACAGATGTGGGTGGAGGACAAGAACATCAGTAAGTCCCAAAGCCTTACATCATAGCAATTTTCTGCCTTTGTGTTGTGTGGAGACTTGGCACGGATATATGTAGATTCTTTTCCTTGTTGGTAACCCTCAAAGGGAATATAAACCTTATATGAAATTCAATCTATATTTTTAATCTGGAGTCACATAATTGAGTGTCTGTTTATCCTTGCCTTTGGATAGAAAAGAAATAAAAAATTTGTTAAATTCATTAACAGAACGCCTGTAAAGTTACAATAACGTTCGGCTGATAACTTCTGAGGGCTCTATAATTTTGTATTGATGCTAACTTTCTTTTGCTTCTTGTCTTTGTTTGCCAACTCATTGCCATTTTCTTCAGGAGTTTCTTGCAAAACAGCTGAGGCTGGCGCTTCTATAAATAAACCACTCCTGACTTCTACTACTACTAAAGATTGGCTGAAATACTTACTACCCCGTCGTGCCATCTGACGCTTTGGGCGGCAACAAAGGACTCCAGCTCTGTCTGTCTTGGGCCAAACCACAGAAGAGATATAATACAAAAGTATAAAAAGCTACTTTGGTAGGCTCCGCCCATGTTGGAAATCAGCCACCTGATTTTGTCATATGGGACGCTTGGCAACACACAACACGCTATTTACTGCCCAGCCTTTTTTTCTTTTTTTTAGCAAATCACCATCATTCTCTATTCGACAAATTAGTAGACAAAAAACAACGTATTGAAATAGATATAGCACTTTCTCATGTAGGGACACTATCTATATTGAAAGTAAATTGTGTATTATATCTATTCTGTGGGTTTTTTCGAGATCGTTGATACGAAAAAAGAAAATGGTGGACTTGGGTAGAAGATGGAACCTAATTTGTGACATCACTGTATAGGGATTGTACCTCTGTATTATATCTACTCTGTGGGCCAACCTAGCCAGCTTTCCTCATGAGTGGTACCAGGACTTCATTTCAGTTCAGCTGAAAGTTATGAAGCAATTGATCAGGTTTTGTGAGAGAAATGCTCTAATGGAGTACATCCAGTACATGATGTGGCCATCAACTATCATCATTGACTGTTTCTTCTACAGCCACAGTGGGCAAGTCTGTCAACGGCTTGTTGGTGATCCACGCCCTGCGACCAGACAGACTGACCGCCATGGCCAAGATCTTTGTGGAGAAAGTGCTTGGCACAGAGTTTGTCCATGTCTCAGCCAAGGAGTTGGACTTGGCCTCTATCTGTGAGAATGAGGTATGGTTTCCCAGTGAGAGGTAGGGTGGGGATGTCAAAGTGATGTGTTTATTATGAGAAAGTTTTGAGAAGATCAGTAGTTGGCAAAGGTGGATTGAGGGATAGGGTTAGAAGGAGGTATGGACACAAGAATTTGTTTAGGTAACAGGTTCGCTTTAGGCTCAGGGTAATTAGCAAAAAAGGGAGATAACTTTTAAATCGTAGCAGTATTGGGACTTTAAAAAGAAAGACGTTTTAAAATGAGATCTGGTTTAGGGAAATCAATGGCCCTTAGCTGTACACGGTTCTCTAGGACTGGTGTTTTGTTTTAGTTTCATTCTTGTTGTTTTTTATTTAGTTAATTGTTGACAGAGTATCACACATTACTGTTTGCTTGAATCCTGAAACCCCTAGTCTTTTCATCAACGAAAGGCTGTCAAGTACATAGACAGTCTTTTACTGTTGTTTTTTGTTTTTGGTATCTGTTCAACCTTTGGTTAGGTGCATTGTTGATGTGTGTCTCACATGACTGTTTGTTCCGTGACAGATCAAGGGTGCCACACCTGTGCTGATGTGCTCTGTGCCTGGCTATGATGCCAGCTCTAGAGTGGATGACCTGGCCGCAGAATTGAACAAACCCATCACCTCCATTGCTATTGGTTAGTAAAGGGACTTGGAACACCAAATGGTCTCATTTTGCCATAAAGAGCAATTTGCTTTTAAAGCCCAGAGTATGAAGGCCTCTCGTCAGTGTATTGTAAATCATGTGAATTTTTAGAACTTAAAGCAATGTAGAAAATGATTTTTAGAAACCCAGAAGTAACAAACCAAAAAAACTTTTAAAAATCTAAATCACACACAAAAAAAAACTATTAAAAAAAACGAAAACACACACACACATACACAAAAGGGTTTAGTTGCTTACTTATCACTGTCTTGTGCTTTACTTTCATATGAAAATGTTAATTACTTTTTGTTTTAAGGACATCAATAAATTTTTCTATAGTTACTGATCTCATGTATGATTTGATGTTCAGAATGTTTACCCTAATATTTTTTCTTTACTTCCCTGCATTTAGGCTCGGCCGAAGGTTTCACCCAGGCAGACAAAGTAATCAACTCTTCGAGCAAGTCTGGTCGCTGGGTGATCCTGAAGAACGTGCACTTGGCCCCACAGTGGCTGATACAGCTGGAGAAGAAGCTACACAGCCTGCAGGTGCACCCGAGCTTCAGGCTTTTCCTCACCATGGAGATCAACCCCAAGGTAAACACTATGGCATACTATGCTGCTCATATAGTTGTCTGATTTGATTATTTTCATCATAGAGTAGACTGACGTCTGTGGTGTAATTGTTGGGCTTTTCGCATATCTTGCAGGGGATGGGAGCTCGATCCCCACACCGGCGTCTGTGGTGTAATAGTTAGGCGCTTCACCTATCACACAGAGAGCATGAGTTTGAGGCCTGTATGGGGCAGTCTGTTTGATCGAATATATCTCCATTTTTCTGCTGGGGCAATGTCCCTCTCAGCTCAGGTTGGCCCAGACAGGCAGGCCAGGGTTGAAGTAGCCCGTCCCTTAAATGACCTTACAGTGTTGCAAGGGACATTGAACCAAAACCAAACCAAACCAATCGATCCCCTTGTTGGACGATAGTCCCTTGGTGTCTCATTAGGATCTTGTGTCCCTCTCAGCCAGGCAAGGTTGAAGTAACTCACCTTTCAAATGACCCAACAGTGTTACATGAAGCGTAAAACCAAACTAAAAAACATAAAGTAGATGTTTTTATTTGTAGATCAACGAACAGTGCGAACCGCTCTGTCAGCCACTTTTGTAATGGCATTGAAGGTTTTTCTTTCTTATATGTCATTTCCTATTAATGGTATTTGCTCCTTGACACTTGGTTTTTCTTTGTGTTCACAGTGAACCTTCTTCTGATTCATACAGTAATAACAAGGACACATCTGACACAGGATAGAATTTAATCTCCACAGTTTTTTCTATCCTTCAGTTTAAGATTTATTTCCTTGATCTTGATGCCCTTATCAGCAGTTTGCTTAATGAGATCATATTCCAATGTTCTTACTCTTTTTAACAGCTGCCTACCAACCTCTTGAGGGCTGGCCGAGTGTTTGTGTTTGAGCCACCGCCAGGTGTGCCCGCCAACCTGATGAGGACATTCAGCACTGTGCCCACAGCTCGCATGTGCAAGGTAAGAACTATGTGGACACTTGGGGTTGGATGAATGGACTGACCGTATGACATAAAAATAGTATTTCACAATGTTCAGGGTTTCTTGTAGTTTCTCTACAAATCTTCTCTTGGTGAAAGCCAATGATTTTTCTTTAAGCTTACCTTAAAGAAAGCAGTGCATTTACTTTGCACTGGGAAACAGCGAGATGGCAGATGAAACAAAGAAGTCTTAGGAAAAAGTAATGTACAGGATCTGTCACCCCCCTTGCACCCACCAGCGTCTGTGGTGTAATGATTAGACGCTTCGCCCGTCACTCAGAGGACGTGAATTGGAGGCACTTTGTGGCTATTTGTTTGATCGAGTACATCTCCGTTTTTCTCCTGGGACAATATCCCTCTCAGCCCGGGTTGGCCCTGACAGGCAGGGTTGAAGTAGTCCGTCACTTAGATAAACTTACAGTGTTGCAAGGGATGTTAAGCCAAAACCAAAACAAATCCCTTTCACCTATCCTTTATCGTTTGGTGATGAGCTGTTCCCTGACATGCGAACAACAGTTGCCGACCTGCATTGCAAGTACATAATATTCTGTAGTTTTATATTTTCACTAAACATAATTTCAGTTTTGTTGATGCTGAAAATGCTGTACCCTTCTTCCACCCCAGGCGCCCAATGAGAGAGCTCGTCTGTACTTCCTCCTGGCCTGGCTCCACGCCATCCTCCAGGAGCGCATGCGCTACACACCTCTGGGATGGTCCAAGAAATACGAGTTCACCGAGTCTGACCTCCGTGTGGCTTGTGACATGCTGGATGTCTGGATCGACTCTGTCGCCATGGTATGTTTGGGCCTATTCGTTTTTTTATGCAGAGAATTTGCTAGCAGACTAAAGAATAAAGAAATTCATGCTTGTAACAGTCTTAGTAGCTGGTTCTTTTTTACTCATTTCACATAACTGTCTGTTGAAATAGTTATTGTTTGTATTTTACTTTCTTCATTGAACAGTTCTGATATTGAACCAAACTTTTTTCACAAATAATTTTGGGAGTTAAACAGCCAAACAGAAGCGAGGTGAAGATAATGACAAAATTTCAATAAAGAAAAAAAACTACGACTTGTTTTTATAGTAGTCATGTAAGGCATTGTAGAGGTAAGATGTGGCATTTGTCTGAAAGACCTATTCCTGCTAAATTATTGTTCTAGTTGACTGCTTTGTCATTCATAATCATTGTGATAGAATGATGTCTAAGATCTGCACAGTTTCAAAGGACATGCAAGTCATATCAGTTTTATTCAGTCACTTCTGGGTTTTTTTCAAGACTAAGTCATTATCATTAAGCACCAACAATGCGCCAGTATTCTCTACAACCTCATCTGTTGCAACAGGGCCGCACCAACCTCCCCCCTGAGAAAGTTCCCTGGGATGCCATCAGAACCCTGTTGGCTCAGTGCATCTACGGTGGCAAGATTGACAATGACTTTGATCAGGTTGGTTGATCCCCCTTGTCCCTGGTAACATACTTCCCCACAAAAAGTCTCATGCATACATACAACACACAAATGTACAAGGGCACACACACAGTACTATTGTTATCTTTGTAGTAAAGAAGAAGGAATTTTCTTTGATGAACTATTCTAGTGAGTCTTAAAATTATTGTTTGGCATCATTCCTTGAGATCTTCAGTAACAGAATTAAAGCAGACAGAGGATATCCTTTATATGGAGGATATTAAGCTTTCTTTTTTAAGAAAATAAAACAAAATGATGAAGTAACGATGTAGGCTTATTAGTAAGTGAACGAACTCTGTCATTGTTGTCATTGGAAAAAAAACCTAACTCATCATGAGCACAACAGATAAGATTAGACAAGGAACAAACAATACTTCAGTTTAAAGTGATACACATTGACCTGTTTTTTCTCCTCCTCCAGCGTCTGTTGACCACATTTGTGAACAAGTTGTTCACCCCGAAGAGTTTTGAGGGAGATTTCCCTCTTGTACTGGACATTGATGGCATCAAAGGCAAACACATCACGATGCCCGACGGAGTTAGGTGGGTACACGCAGTACACTGCTATCATCTTTGTAGGTGAACATTTGAGCAGGTGGAAGGTAAAGAATAAGGAGGGGCATCCTCTGGATTTTTTGTAAATTCAGTTGTTTTTTTCAAGCCCTGAAGACAAAAATCTGTGAAGTGTTCTCTTGTGTTTTGTTACAAATTATGTCAATTTGGAGTAATTTTTAGCCGAGGTAACATAGCTCAAGATATATTGACAAGAGCTGTGCCCATCCCTGAAAAAAGAA
>JAUKPP010247938.1:0-12997 GCA_032273245.1 Phyllaplysia taylori | reverse complement strand
GATGGGCGGTGGGGGAGGAGATGGGATGACGGGGGGGGGGGAGTAGTAGTAGTAGGAGGAGGCAGGGGGTAGGAAGAGGAAGGGAAGAGGGGTGAGGGAGTAGAAGGAGAAGGAGGAGGAGGGGAAGAAGGGAGAGGGGAGGAGGAGGAGGGGAAGAAGGGAGAGGGGGTAGGAGGAGGAGGAGGGGAAGAAGGGAGACCCTGATGCTGGACGAAAATACCCGTCTCTCCGCCCAGGTTTGCCCTGACAGGCGGGGTCTAAATAGTCTGCCTCTAGAATGACTTTACAGTGTTACAAGAGGCGTAAAACCAAAAACCAATCCATATGAAAGTTGACATGCATCCAGCTCTCGCCAAAAACCCTTCAACCAATATGATACACACCTAACACACCTATGCACTAACTAAATGCATAGTTAAGGACCTCCAAATACTCTTTCCCAAAGCAGCAAAAACACAATTCTTGATTATATTATTATCTTTGTTCCCGTCTTTGAACTCTCCTCTTCAGCACACGATTTTGTGAAACTGTTAAATGTGGGTAGAGCTAACTATGGCGTTGGGCGATGAGTGATGCGGTATTTAATTCTTTTGTTGAGATTTTCATACGTTTTACTGCTATATCATTCCAGTGCGAGAAGATAGATTAGGTCATTTGCAATACTTAGAAGTTAGAAGTTAGTTATTTACAGAGACGCTAGCTTCTTTTGCTATTTTAGCCATGCAACAGAAAGAAGAAGATGAAGAAGAAAAAGCAGACATACCAAAAGACCAAAAAGAAAAAATAAAGAAAATTACAAATACTCAAAAACAAAATTATCATACGTCAAAACATTTTATATAACATTTTTGAACATCAAGAAGTTTAATTTCAACAAGATAGCAAATGCTTACAAAGCACAGAATAAATCAAAGCTTACAAGACGAGTGGACATACTGTCTTTCATATCATTGGTTATTTCGCATAAGAGCAAATAGTACAAGAACTATAGTGGCGTATTCGCCGCTTTGCTAAACAAGCAGGGATGTTATATTACTTATACCTCAAAACAGTTGCTCATACAGAAGGAAAACGGTGAAGACGTTATAGTTGGCGTGCACCCAGCTCTCCCCGTAACCCCCATCCACCAACATGATGTACACCTGGTCACCGAACCCAAGCTGAGCAATCGTCTGCGTACTACTGGAGGGGTAAAATCCCGCGCTTTTCGCGTCGTCTGCCCAGAGAGCTGCGATTGGTCGGTTGTTGATGAAGACGCGTGCGTTCACTTTGGCGCCCGGATGTGACATCAGGTAGAGAGAGATGACGTAAGTTCCGGGGATGGTGCAGATGAACATGCCAGTGCTGTTGTCGTAGTTCTCTGCCAGATCTGTAGAAAGTGGCAGACGATGAAGAAAGGAGGAATCGGTGAGCCTAATAACTGGCTTCTGTTTGGTTTGCTTTGGTTTGGTTACCAGTTTTACGTCCCCTACAACACTGTAAGGTCGGCTAAGAGACGGGCTACTTCAACCCTGCCTGTCAGAGAGGGAAAAAAATCCCAGCAGAAAAAACCCCAGATCGTCCGCTATCGGGGATCGAACCGGGGTCTTCCGCATGCAAGGCGAAGAGCCTAACCATTACACCACAGTACCGGTGGAATCGGTGAGCATAATGAATAGATAACAGCTTTCTGTGGTCAAAGGCTCTTTGCCTTATTCGCAGTGGTCGTAAGTTCGAGGCCCATGTGAACAGATTATTTGATCAAGTATCTCCTTTCTGCTGGGACATTGCCTCTCTCAGCCCGGGTTGATCCAGACAGGCAATGTCAAAGGGTGCCACCTCTCAAATGACCTTACAGTGCTGAAAAGTGGCGTAAACCCAAATCAGCACGTCATACTGATGGGACAGTCACCAGCTCCGATAGATCCTGGCAGGCAGGGACAAAGTGGCCTATCTCTTCAATGGCCTTACTCAGTGGTGCAAGGGACGTTTGTTAAAACCGGCGCTGTGCTGTAAATTAATGGGTAGGCTCTTCGCCTGTGATGCGGAAGACCCTGTTTCGATCCCCGATCGCGGACGATCTGGGTTTTTTCTACTGGAATTTTCCCCCTCGGCCCGGGTTGGCCCTGACAGGCAGGGTCAAAGTAGCCGGTCTCTTAAATGGCTTTAGAGTGTTGCAGGGGACGTAAAACTGTTAAAAAAAACGTTTGTAAGTCCCTCAGAAAACAGCAGACAAAAAAACAACCCACGAAAGATTGAACCAGCTTACGTAAAAAAGATAGAATCTAAATCAGTGGAAGGCTGGCACCTCAATAAATAACTTACTCCAAACAAGTTGTAACATGAAATTTTGAGTTTAGAATCTGAAATCTTTTCCATTGAACGTGTTGTGTATTGACTTTGGTAATTAATCGGAAATGACCTTCTCTGAATAATAATATGATTGTTTGTATATGGATTGTGGGCCAAAGGCCTTGTATCAAAATAAACAAGTTTAATTCAATTCATTACTCCAAAAAAGAGCACCAAGGAACTTTAAACCAAAACAACATCGACAACAACGACAACAACAACAAAAATAACCGTGAGCCTTACCCAGCAGCACCAAGTCAAAGGGTATGATTTGGTCCTTGGTTGGCCCAAAGTGTGACGTCAGTACCGCAGATACAGCTGCTTGGGCTTGAGGGGGTGGTTCCATGAGGGGCACTCCGCAGTTGTTAGGGCAGGGCGCGCTGTCATTGGCTGGCATGCCGAACTCACCGGAAGTGGAAGTGTCATCATCGCTAGAGCCGCCATTCCCCATGACGTATGATGGTGGCTTGTTTAAGCTGAAGTCCTGAATCATGTAACTGCTGATTGGGGGAACTGCTGTTGAGGCCGTGGCAACAATGAAGATTTAAAACAATAAGCGATTCGGATAAAACTTAAAAGGAAGAAAAATAAGTAAGTACTATTAATTATACTAAATTATACGCATACCACCAGTCAAAAGTTGCCTCTATGCACTCTGCAATCTTTTATTGAACAAGAAAGTATGTAGAAGAAAGAGATAGTGATAGCTATTCAGTATAGCAAGAGGGAAAGAAGTATGTAATATCTTTATTCTTCTTTTTGTTAAAGAAAAAAAGTAGAAAAAATGGTGTCTGCTGTATGTAATTGCAGACTTCGATAGCAGGAATATAATTTTTTCTAAAGTGCCAATTCCTCATTTGAAATAATGTGTGTAATGTAGCGTACAATAGCAAAAATAACATACTATCTAGGTTGTTCTTTTTCTGAGGGGCACATTCCTCTCTGCTCTATCTATGTTGTGGTTTAATAGTTAGGCTCTTTGAAAATCACGCAGAGGATGAAAATCCGATCCCGGCACTGGACAAATATCCCTATGTGTCTGCTAGGATGTTGTGTCCCTCTCAGCCTTATTTACCCTGACAGGGAGGGTCGAAGCAGCCGCTTCACCAATGACTTTTCAGTGTTACAGAGGCGTATAAAAGAAACAAGGCAAAGAAGACAACCGGCGCTATGGTATAATGGTTAGGTTCTTCGCCTTGCATGCGGAAGACCCTGGTTCGACCCCCAATCGCGGACGATCTGGGATTTTTTCTGCTGCGATTTTTCCCCTGTCAGCCCGGGTTGGCCCTGACAGGCAGGGTCGAAGTAGCCCGTCTCTTAAATGACCTTAAAGTGTTGCAGGGGACGCAAATCTGGTAATCTAACCTAACCAACCAAGACACTCACCTTTATCCGCACTTCTCGCCACTCTTTTTGCACCCTCTGGACGTTCGGTGGTCATTGGTGCTGTGACGTCACCATGTGAAGAACCGTCTGCTTCTTCTGTCTGATTCTTCGTTGTATTCACGTCTATGGTGCTGTTGTTGTTTGCTTGAGTTCCCATCATGCCCTCAGCTGTCAGGTTCAGAGGCAGCATCATCATGGCATCTGTTGTCGTTGTTATGGTGACGTTTTCACTTCCGTTGTCGTGATTTCTCACCTTCTCTTCATTTGGGTTCGAGACGTTGGATTCTTGGAGCGCGCCTACTTGTAAAACAGTATCGGTTGTGGTTGTTTTTATGCTGCTCGTCTTTTCTGTCGTTGTTGTTGAATTCGCCATTGCTTCTTTTGTTTTAGTGTTATTCAAAGATTGGGCTGGACCTGTTCCGTTTACCTCTGTAGCGTTCTGTGTTTGAATGATGGAAGTTTGGTTTACATTCCCTGCAACATCTTGGGAAAGGTTTCTGAGGACTGACTGTTGAGGTGTATCCAAGTCTGTCAGATTTTGTGTGAGGTTTGAACCGCTGGCGTTAACATCAAGAGTGCGAGGTTCTTCTACATCTGAGCTATTTATAGATCTGCTTGTCTCTTGGCTCAGTTGAACTTCCGGGTCCTGGTCATCCATATTTGGCTTGTCCTTTACCACAGTGGCGTCATCCGTATTGTTGCTGCTGCTGTTGCTGTTGTCATTGCTGCTGATGGTGATGATGATGCTGCTGCTGTCATTACTGCTGCTACTATTGCTGTTGCTGTTGTCACTGCTGTTGATGGTGATAATGCTGCTGTTGCTGTCATTAGTACTGCTACTATTGCTGTTGCTGTTTGAGACCGCAGAAATATCTGTGTCTACATCTGTCGTGTTGTCTGAGCCCGTATCTCCGGTGTGCTCCTCAATACTTTTGTTTGCTTGCTGTTGCAATGAAATATTCTTCAATCCACTGTCATTTTGAACTTTCGGTTCATCAATGCTTGAGTTTTGTGAACTATTTCTTGTTGTAGCACCAATTACATCTACCGTCGTTCCGTTGTCAAGGAAGTCAGTTGGAGCTTTCGTGGCAGAAGGAAGACGAGACGCATTCAGGCTGGCTAGTGTGTCTGTAATGATGTTCAGTACCCGTTCGCTTAGATTTTCTTCTTCGATCTTGTCTATGGAGCTGTTTGAAACTACTTCTGATGTCGTATCATTTGTTTGGGCGAGTGGTGGTGTGTTGGCTGTATCCAGTGCTGTCTTTGAAATAGGATTCTTCTGGTTCCTCAACTCCTCAACAGAGAGATCCTTGGCCACCGATGAATTATCAGTTGAAACTTCCTCCTGGATTGGGGGAATTTCGGTAATTTCAGAATTTGGCATTTTTGTGGTTCCTGTGATATTTCCTGAACTTTTAATTTCGACTGAGAGGCTTTCATTCTGCGTAACTGAGATATTTTTATTTGGCGTAATTGAGAAATTTCCATTTGGCGTAATGGAGGAATTTCCATTTGGCGTAATTTCTTCAGCACTCTGAGTGTCATTGAATTCTGGGCTCGTTGTTGAGTTTTGGGTCACATTTTCTTCAGTGCTGTTCCCAGCGAGAGCGCGGACCCAGCCAGGTACCTTCAGAGTTTCTTCCCCTTTTTCCTCAGACGATATGTCTTTTGTTGACATCATGGAGACCTCTGTGGGGGCGAGAGTCAGATTTTCCAAATTGACTCTTGTGGTCAAATCACTTGCATTTTTACCAAGACCAGATTGTGAAGAGATAGTGGCATTTTCTATCTTCGTTTCCGTGTAGTTTTGTTTGATTGTGTCATTATTGATTTCAGTGACCGAAGAGTTTGCTGAAATACAAGTAGAACAATTTCCAGCCATAGATTTTGATTCGTTCATGTTTTGCCCTTCAGAGAATGAATCCACAGCTGTGAGAGCTTCGGGAGTTTCTTCAATAAGATCTACGTCTTTGGAGTTCTCTTCACTTCTACTTTCGTTTTTGTTCGATGTTGATAAATCGCCAACAGCTCTTGCATATGTTGTGATAAGATTATCTCTGTCACTATTCTCTAAACCCATGGACTTGAGTGGGAAAGACATATCGTTATTGGTTTTCTCTTCCTCTTCTTCTTTGCCATCATCCCCAGGAACATTTATCTGATTGTTGAGAACGGAATTTTCCATACGTTCCAGTTCTAGCGTTGTCTCCACATCTGTTATAGCGTCTGTTTGTGTGCTTTGAGGTTGAATAATTATGTTTTCTTCCTTAGGAGTTTCAACTGTTTCGGGCTTCTCTGTCGGAACGTCTTCTGTCTGTGTTGACGTAGTTTCAGGCTGTTCTGTTAGACTGTCAGGCTGTTCTGTTAGACTGTCAGGCTGTTCTGTTAGAATTTCAGGCTGTTCTGTTAGACTGTCAGGCTGTTCTGTTACACTATCAGGCTGTTCTGTTACACTGTCGGGCCGTTCTGTTACACTGTCAGGCTGTTCTGTCAGACTGTCAGGCTGTTCTGTCAGACTGTCAGGCTGTTCTGTCAGAATTTCAGGATCTTCTGTGGGAATTTTGGGTTCGCTTGTCATTGTTTTAGGCCCTTCTGTTAATATTTCGAGATCTTCTGACACAGTGCTTGTTTCTTGTACCATATTGTTAGTTTCCTCTGATTTCTCTTTCACTTCTTTAGTCCCCTCTTCCTTTTCACTACTTTCCTCCTTATTTCCGTCTTTTGGTTTACTTTGTTTCGTCTCACTACTTTTTCCTCCTGACGCATGGAAATTTGAAGTCCACGTCTTCTCGTTTACTTTGGTCTTTTCCGCTTTTCTAGTAGGTTCATAATTGTCTTTGAGGAAGTCTTCGACCGGTTTTTCATATTCTTCCTCCACGTTGTTTTCATTTTGAGATTTCTCTTCGTTCAACACTTTTTGTTTCGCTAACTTTCCGAGTTTCTCTTTTTCAAAACCACTGTCATCATCGTCTTCCGGGTTTGAGATTACGGAGAATTTCTCTTCAGTTTTCTCGTCTGTTGCTTTTCCGCTGCTCTTCCCTGCTCCTACTAGAGCAACTCGCTTCACAGAGTTGCTCCCCGTGTCGAAATAATAAGCGTAGTGGCCGCTAAGTCCTCCGATCAAGTTCGCATCATCGATGTCGTAATAATAGTAATAATACTGATCGTAAGCTTCTGTTGTATCAGAGCTTGAGCTAGATTTGCTGTCCTGACTTCCAAGTTTGGTTTGTGATGAGAGAGATGAGGTTAGCACACTGTCTTTTTTTCCAGAGTTTGATTTCAGCTTTGCCCCTTTTTTCAGAGTTAACTCCTCTCCCTTTGTGGTAAGCTTAGTACTTTTCCCCTGATCCTCTTGATCATCTCCGAATGGAGTTTTTGCCTCTAAGACGGTCAGCTGCACAGCAGGTTCTGAAAAACTGGGTTTTTTACTGGAACTTTTGCCCTTCAGCCTTTCAGTATCGCTCGCGTCAACGGCATTGTCTTCCTCCTTCAGTTTCAGGTCCCGTTTCGCTTCGACCTCACCCTTGTCTGCAGACGCAAGAATCTTGTTAGCAGACGATGAATAGTCTGAGGGTGACGTCCCTTGATTGGTTTGTAGCTGCGACGCTGAGTCTAAAGTTGCAAGTTTCTCTTGCGATAGCGGAAGTGACGTCACAGCTTTGGTGAGACAGAGGATGAGCAGACACGAGCTCACCACAAGTGACGTCATTGGCGATATCGATTTTGTTCTCAAACGATTTGAAAACTGCAGAATACAGAAAAAACGAGTCCAGTCAAATTTTTACATAATGTGTAACAGGTCCGACAAGATATAGATAAACTTTTCAAATGGTAAGAAACCCTTTCTACCTTTTACTTTTATCTTTGATACTGGACGACCTAGACGCTTTTCTCCTCCCCCATCTCCTTTTATCTGTATATCTATCTATCTATCTATCTATCTACCTATCTATCTATCTATCTATCTATCTATTTATCTATCTATCTATCTATCTATCTATCTATCTATCTATCTATCTAGAGGACGTGAGTTCGGAACCTATGTGGGGTACTTGTTTGATCGAGTATAACTCCATTTTCTGCTGGGACAATGTCCCTCTCAGCCCGGATTGGCCATGACAGTCAGGGTTGAAGTAGCTCGTCCCTTAAATGACCTTGCAGTGTTGCAAAGGACATTAAGCCAAAACTAAACTAAACCAAGTCGGTGTGTATTGCTAGCAATGAGAACTGGGCTTGAACGTGAGCTCGAGTGTTATTGGTGTTTTTTTTTTGTTGTTGTTGTTTTTTGGTAAGCTGATTTGGGGTAATTCCTCCCCCTTGAGAAGACCGGCGCTGTGATGTAATGGTCAGGCTCTGCGCCTATCATGCCGAAGACCCTGGTTCGATCCCCGAGCGCGGACGATCTGGGTTTTTCTGCTGGGATTTTTCCCTCTCAGCCCGGGTTGGCCCCGACAGGCAGGGTCGAAGTAGTGCATCTCTTAAATGACTTTACAGTGTTGCAGTGGACGTAAAACTGGTAACCAAACCAAACCCCTTGAAAATTCCATCACATTGGCACAAAAGAGGGGAGAGTACTAGATTAAGCCTCTAAATCAGAGGTTCTCACTATTTAAATAATGACTAGCCTCCCCTGTCTTTCCTGCATCTGTTTCATCTTGCCTTTACATTTGTTTAACCCTCAGGGAAACTTAAGCCTGCTTGAGTGCTTTAGTAAAAACCAAAACAAAAAGAGGCTAAAACAGCTGATAGATAACCCACTCCTTACTACTGCTACATTACATTTGATTTTGAGGACAACTGCCTTGTGACACGAGCGTCCTCAAGCCTCAGAAAAGTAAGTAGGCCTAACCTAAGCAGCCTGCACTTTTTAAGGGTCTAATATAATATGCTTTAGAAGTCAGTCAAAGTCAGAGCTATGTGCACATAATAATCAAGAGGTTATATTATTGCTACATATAAAATTGATTTGGTTAATTTTTTGCATACTTTCCCCTTCATAACCAATGTTCCACATGGTCCACCTGGGGCAAAATCTACCCTCTGCCAATTTGCCTTAGATTCTTTGATCAATAAACATTATTATCACGTGGAGACCTTTTTGCATGAATGATATTCCGCTGACAGGTCGCTAAGACCACTAGGTAGATTATTTCTTACGTTTTTGTAGTCGTTATCATAGTTGTTTCTGTTGTTCTTGTTGTCATTTTTGCTGTTGCCGTTTTGTTGTTTTTGTTGTTGTTGTTGTCATTGTTCGTTTTGCCGATTGGGGACTTATGCTACGCCTTAAAGACCTATAAAACAATGGCAGTCTAGACCTATTGTTTTCCAAGGGAATGGAGAGCTATGCATTCTCAAGACATCTGGGGAGCAGGCCAGAAAATAAGACAAATGCATGTACCGTGGTCCGGTAATAAAAGTGTGGCGTAGGTTTTCTTTGATTTTTTCAGAAATACGAGTAACTAGGCAAACATAAATTTCCACCCAACTTATCGGCGTCTGTGTAGTAATGCTTAAGCCCTTTGCCTATAACACAGAAACTTTGAGTTCGAGGCCCGTGTGTGGTAGTTTGTTTGATCGAATATGTTTACGGGTGTTTCGGTTTTTTGCTTGGACAGCCTGCCTCTAAATGACAGTACAATGTTACAGTGGGCAAACATTAATTTATTTTTTTTTAAATCATAATAATAAAATACTTTTTTTTTAAAAATGAACTACAGTAAAGTAATGGGCATTTAACTATAAATGTTAACTATTTACCAATATTATAAACATAATAATAATAATAATAATATGCATTTTAAAAATTCAAACTATTCTAATTATCATTGACTGTTACTTACACTATACACAGGAAGCTTGACTCCCGTGGAACACGTGTGGGTAACCATTCTGAAGTCTTGAACACAGATCGAAATAACAGGAACGGAACTGTCCACCTTTCACGCACTCATCAGCGGAGGAGGAGAATTTATTTCCACAATGGTTGTCGAAAGGAATCTTCAACGGTTAAGAACACGGTTCTATGTTTGCTCACAATTTTTCAATGTCTGAAAAATAAACCTCTTCAATGCTAGAAAAAATAGTTTTCAATGTCTGAAAAAAAAGTCTCCAATGTACGAAAAAAATACTTTTCAATGTTTGAAAAGTATTTTTAAAATAGTTAGATCTAAATGAATCTCCTACAAGACCTAAAAACCAAACTATTTCTAAGATTTTAATTTTCTTTTCTGGTACAACACTTAGTGACCGAATAGGCCACGAATCCTTCTCAGTGCTAAGATGTTAAAGACTGACGACATGCTCCAGGCCGGGAGTTGATGAGCTACCTCTCCTTAGTCAACTCGTGAGGAAAAAGAGAGGATGGAGGAAGATTTGAGACGAGCTGGCACAAAACTGACGTCTGTGAAAGAACCGAGTATCTGCATTTGGAGGCCCAATTCCCTTTTTATTTCACTGCAATCACTTAAATCTCCCCACCATCCCAAACCTCACCCCTCCCTAAACATGAATACACCTAGCAAAAAAGAGCCTCAATAGGACATACATAGACGTAACACAGATGGAATGGCCCTCTAAGGGAAAAATACCACCTTATCACCAAGAGGCCAAAACACCCAAAGACGCTGGCGCCTCTATAAATAACTAACTGTGAACTAGCTAACTAAACAATCAGTTAAAGAGAAAAAGGTGGCGGTGGTAAGGATGTTGGGGGGAGGGAGGGGGGGGGGGGGATGTGCTGCGCTTTTGGTTGGTAGGCCATCTGTCTCTTAATTTTGGAGGATGGTAGAGGTATAACTATATTAACAAATAATATAATCTGATCAGTTTGATTCCTTTTGTTTGGGGGATTTTTGCGAAATTTTGCAAATGTTCTACAATAGTCTGATACAAGGTTTTAGATTCAGGTGATTGCCGGTCAAGCTTGGTTTGCCCCCAGAAGTCAATTCGCCATCTTGACATCACGAACTATGCATGTGCTTTGTCGCCCCTGCTTGTCTTTTCTCTCCAGGAAAGGGCGGGAAAAGGTGTGCTTGTCTTCAGGTTTTTCTGGGGTTTTCCCCAAACTGCGTTGGTTAGAACAGTCGAACATGCATAAGACGACCACTCATTGTTGAGAAGAAAAGTGGTTGTCTAAGACAAGGAGTCGTCTAGACAGGTTGTCGTCTAAAGACAGGTGGTCGTCGTGGACAGTGTCAATAAAATGTTATAAAGAAAAAAGAACGTAAGAGGGAAATAGGATGTTGTCGTTTGTACAGATCATCGCCTTGGGCAGGTGGTCGCTCAGGCAGGTGCGACTGTATTTTTTGTTGCTGTTTTGTATGTTCTTTGTAAGGCTACTGGGTCATCTAAGAGGCGAGCTGTTTCGAACCTGCAAGGCAGTGCCAACGTGGGTTAAGGGGGTTATTATGACATGTCAACGGAAAGGCGAAGATATTCCATTGAAGACTTACCCTTATGGCACTCAAACTTGTGTCCTTTGCGAGACAAGAGAGGAACCTGACTATTTGCACCCCCCCCCCCCCCTAACACACACGCACACACATTCACTCACACACGCACACGCGCACACATACACGAACACACTCTCTAACTCACACGTATACACAAACGTAATTTATTCTTACACACGCACACACATTCTTACAGATACAAACACACACACACACACACACACACACACACACATATATATATATACACACACAGTTTGAGCCCCCCTTGGGACCAAGGCTAATTCCCTCTGTCTGCTACGATAATGTGTCCTTCTCAACCCGGGTTGGTCTTCACACTGACAGACAGGGTCGAAGTAGCCCGCCCCTAGTATGACCCTACAGTGTTACAAGGGGAGGGGGGGGGATAAAACTTTTTAAAAAATTGACCTCACGAATGTCAAAAGCAGAAAGCAGGGGGCTCTCGTGGTCTAGAGGTTATTGTGTTAGCCTCCCATGCCAATGGTCCCGGGTTCGACCCCGAGGCATTGCAGCCATTTTTCTCCCCCAAATTTATTTCTTCGTCTTCTCTACCTTGTATACTCTTTCAAATTTACTCTCTGATTCTTCATCTGACTTGTTCTCCTCATTCTCTTCCAAGTCTCCTCTAGTGTGTTCTCGTCTGCTTATTATTCTGTTCCTCTTATCTCATACCTTATCTACTCGTCCTCTCTCTCTGTCTCTCTCTCTCTCTCTCTCTCCCTCTCTCTCTCTC
Source organism: Phyllaplysia taylori (assembly GCA_032273245.1). NCBI lineage: Eukaryota > Metazoa > Mollusca > Gastropoda > Aplysiida > Aplysiidae > Phyllaplysia > Phyllaplysia taylori. The sequence goes on along the minus strand of JAUKPP010247938.1, from coordinate 1,075 downwards.
TCTCTCTCTCTCTCTTTCTCTCTCCTTCTACCACACCCCTAATCTAAGGTTAAGTAAGATCCAACACCTAGTCTTCTCGTAAAAGGACAAAAAATCTCGGAGGTCCCTGTGCACGTTGCGCACGTTAAAGATCCCTTGGTGGTTGAAAATCTAAAAGAGTAGGCCTATCAGGCCGCCACCTGGGCAAAATTCAAAATTAATTCCTACCCAAACTTTGGAATGGTTCTGGGAGCCGAAATGACCTTATAGGGTCGATGGAGCCGTAGAACCCTAACCTAACAAACAAACAAACAAAGCAGAAAGCAAATCCAGCTCGGAACACCTGCTGTCTGTGGTAAAGAGATGAGACTTTTCACAAGCACAATCAAAGATCGAAAAAATCGTTCAAAGCCAGATTTTTTTCCCCACGTTATTTGTTGTTTTTGTTGTTGGCTTCTATTTCCCCATTCCCCTTTTGGCAATACCGGAGAGATGGAGTACCGAGAGCCGAAACTTGCCTCCCTTTATGACGCAACTTTAAGGCGCGTATCTTCAAAGTCGTGATCACTTCCTACTTCCTTTGACAACAAGCATGGTGCCTATCCGACAAGATCTCGTGGTGTTCGGTTCCAACCTGCTATGGTCCAAGCTAAAACGGCATAAAAGCTGGCTTCTCTATAAATAAATTCGTCTTAGTAACTACCAGATTGAAAGAACAAGACACACACTCAATTTAGAGTGCACAAGCAAACAGAAAATCTCATAAAAATTATTACTAACCTACAACCTATAAATTAGCTATAAATATTGATTCATATCAACCACGTCACGATTCTAGGTTTTTACGCTTCCGCGACCTCCGCCTCTTGGCATCACAGGAGCTTATGACGTGGTAACGCGCCTGTATGGGAATTATTGGACTCTTTTGTCTTTTGCGTATAGATCTACATTTTTCTTTCTCTTTCGGCTTACTTATCCAGACCGAGCTTACCCCTCTTTATTAATTTATAAGCTCTTTGGCAATACATTAGAGACGTTTAGATATCATTAGAGCAGAATCTTGCCTATGGCGCTCGGTGACAACCACGAAGGGGCG
>JAUKPP010247927.1:0-13000 GCA_032273245.1 Phyllaplysia taylori | reverse complement strand
GGGGGGCGGCTTCTGAAGTAGCTTATTAATTGTGGCAAGGATGGCATCCCTACAACTCGATCGAAAGTCCTTGTCATCTTGGAGTGACGGCTTCACTTTTCTTCAAAAGCTCTGCAGCTTCAGTGCCTATGTTGCCTTTGACAATTCATGTAGCAATTCTTTCTTTTCTACATCTACTTCAGTCACATCCTTGACATTGTCAATTTTGGCAACTTTTTTTGCCATGTTAAGCAGTACGTCATCAACTTTTTTTGCCATGTTAAGCAGTACGTCATTTAGATCATTGTATAAAAATGGCACCATTGGCCTATAATCTGTTTGGTATAGGGTAAAAAACAAATGTCTCCACTGGCTTGCACATGGCAAATGCTAATTTCATTTCTGCTACAGGGTCCTCATTAAATGATTTCACAGCATTGTATGGCTTGCTTGTGGGGTCCGTGATCTTTTTGTCTTTAACCCTTTACTGTATAAGGCCGGTGCACTATATTCCCTATTGAATGTATAAGCCAAGGGAAATAACTCCGCAAACATATTTTAAAAACATCATTGTGCAAAATCCGTTCATGCAATTGACTTGAATATTGGAATATACATGCTCAAATAAATAAACTTTATAATGATCTTGTTTGAGGAGAAGTTTATTAATAGAAACAGCTGGAAAAAATTATGGAAAATTGTCGAAGCAAAAAACTCACATGTCATTGCAACAGTTCTTCGTGGAATTTTCCAAAGCAATGGCCTTTACAGAGGTGCACAGAGCAGATTGAACATCCCCAGACTGTCTCAGGTGTTCTCCCAGTAGGGTTCCGCCTTTTGTTTTTCCTGCATTGATAACAGGTCTTTTTAGGGCCTGCCAATCGCACACCTTGGTGGTTCTCCGAAGTACGGCGGACGACACCTGCCACAGACGGATTTGCCTGCGCCTTCCTTTTTCTGGAACCATGAGACAGTAACTTGGCTAGCTCAATTCTGAATGTTAGTTGAGATAGTTTGTCTCTGCCTTTGGGTTTTGGTTGATGGGATAATTTCCGCAGGATCCAAGCATTGGTGATAGCGACATCCAAAAGAAACCAGCACAGGTACCGCCACCATTTTCTCGACTTACGACCCACAGCATAATAAGAATGTAATTGGTCTGTGAGGTCTACACCTCCCATCCACTTATTATACAGCTCTACAGGTTTAGAAATGTTTACCTCTTTAGGTCCACCTGGAGCTCTACGAGTGACAGAAGTAAAAACCTGCATCACAGTTTGTCGTGAGGAGAACAACTTGGCGTTTGTCTTGCCACACTGTCGCCACGAGGTTGCCCTTCTGCATCATCTGTGCATCCCCCCGCTTTAGTTTTTTCTTTTTGATAGCTGTAGTTTTCAGTGGGGCAGGCCAACCTTTTCTATTGGACATTATTGTGCAGCATGAGTATGTCTTTTGTCGCAGTAAATCCTCGGCGAGTTGAACTGACGCAAAGTACCGATCAAAGAAAAAATGATGGTTGACGTTCAGGTAAGGTTGTCCTAGTTTTGAAATGATATAGTGTCCTGTGCCATTTGGCATGGGAGCTGCAACTTTCCCTGTATACACTTCAAAATTGAGTAAGTATCCAGTATGAGAACAAGAAACACACCACACTTTTATACCCCATGGGATGGGTTTACTTTTTATATATTGTTTGAAACTCAATCTCCCGTTATACGAGATCATCGCTTCGTCCAAGCTTATTTCCTTCCAAGGCTTTATGTTTTTTTGACACCTCTGCAACACTTGAGTCTAACATTGGTCTCACTTTATGCAAAGGATCATGTCCAGGTTCACCTTTGGGAATAAATGTTTCTGAGTCATTCATGTGGAGGTATTGGGAAATTTTTGCGTAGCGAGTTCGACCCATTAGAGCGGCGACAGATGGCTGCCTAAGAAAGCTATCACTTGACCAGTAGAGATCTAATGTAGGTAGTTTGATAATACCCATGGTGATGTTGATTGCAAAGAAGGTGATTATTTCATCTACAGTGACTTCTTTCCAATATTTGTCACTTTTATTTTTGATTACCTGCTTCTGTTCCGCGTAACGATTTGTTTCACGAGCCACGTCTTCGAAGAATGTCACAGGTAAGAAAAGGTGTAAATAATCAAGTATGCCCTCATCAAAACCTAAAGTATGACTTGGTCCACTCTCCTGAGTGAAATCCTCAACTAAAATAGGACTGTGTGTGTTCTTCCACTCTCCACTAGATCTATCCTCTAAATCCTCATCATCATCCTCATCCTCATCAGAATCTTCATGAACAAACACCTCCTCATCGATATCTGACTCTCTATCATCACCATTTGCCTCCCAATTGGGGTCTAACACTTCAGCTTCGTCCAACTCTGAACTAGGCCCAGACCTAGATGTGCTCGGACCCGCTACATTACGTGTATTTCCATCAATGGCACCACACACGAGTCCAGTTGATTGCTCGTAGCGTCTGATAATGTCGTCCATTTCAGCAAAAACGTCATAAAATAAACAACAAACTAAAAAAAATCACAGCTGCCTTCAAAATTGCTCAATCGAGATGCTGTTTTAACGAGTAAGCAGCCATTTTGTTTGGGAATCATGGGAACTAGCGCTCTTTGTTGTCAGAGGAGAAAACTCCGTACAGTAAATGTTTCGCATAAGCTACCTCTCATCGGCGTATTCATACTTTCGGACCGGCAATTTTTTCGGTGTGAATCGGCGTATTTATACAGTAAAGGGTTAAAGTTTAGGAAAGACTCCTTGGAATTCATTCTGTTTGTGAACTTGTCTTACTTATCAACTAAATCATCAATGTCACTGAGTGGACAGTGTAGACCTTGATGTAAGGTTGATTTCAGATGCTTTGATGAGGTTTTGGATTTGTTGATCATCATTGCTGGGTCGGAGAAATGGAAGTGCTTCCAAAGGGAGAAAGAAAGGCGGACTTCTGAAGTAGCTTATTAATTATGGCAAGGATGGCATACCTACAACTCGATCGAAAGTCTAGTGGCATCTTGGAATGACGGCCTTACTCTTCTTCAAAAGCTCTGCAGCTTCAGTGCCTATGTTGACCTTTGACAATTCATGAAGCATTTTTTTCCTTCTGTACATCTACTTCAGTCACATCCTTCACATTGTCAATTTTGGCAACTCTTTTTGTCATGTTAAGCAGTAAGTCATTTAGATCATTGTATAAAAATGACACCATTGGCCTATCTGTTTGGTACAGGGTAAAAAACTTCTCCACTTGGCTTGCACATGGCCATGGCAATTTCATTTCTGCTACAGGGTCCTCAATTAATGATTTCACAGCATTGTATGGCTTGCTAGTTGGGTCCGTGATCTTTTTGTCTTAAACAAAGCCTTAATGTAGATTCTCAGATTTGGCAAGCACTCTGGTTCTCCACCCATCTGTGACCACAGTATTTTGTTTGATGGAATCGTGGAGGAACCGGTCAGAGGTGAAGTCTTCCCTTCTGGCAGGCACATCATCAAACAGATACTATGTTGTAGTGAGGACATGTGGAAGGTTCCATCCAGTGGTGTCCATTCCTTTATGGAGAGCTATATGCAATTGGTGAGGGCCGCATGAGCCGATATTGAATAGTTGATTGTTGTAATCAGTTTTAAGTTGGGCTTGGCGTTTGTTAAATGTTGCCCAGTTGACATTGGGACCATCCATAGAAAGGTGTACAAGATGACGGAAACCAATTGACTCCTTACAAGAATTGATGGCTTATAAGAGATCATCCGAGGTGGAATGCCCGGGCATTTTGCTATCAAAATGTATGAATGTCCAATTGCTTCTGAGTAAGTGACTTGTCCAATTGCTTCTGAGTAAGTGACTTGTTTAACGACTCATCAAACTCCAATGACAATGGTTCATCTGCAATTTCCTCAATCAAAATGTCTTTAAGGTGGGGCACAATTCCAAAAGACAGAAGATAAGGTGATTTTGTGCAGCCACAAGAAAATTTCTGAACAATTGGTACACCAGGGAACATTCTTGGAAGTAAAAGTCATTGTCACTATCAGAGGAAGTTGAGTGTCTTTTCTTGGCAGTCCTCACACTCCTCCATATTTCTGCTTCAAGCACACTTTTATCTGACACGAATGAGTCCACACAAGGCATAGCACATGAGGGCACAGGTGATGATTGTTCAGTTGGGGCCCTAGGAGGCTTACCTTTACTCTTAGTAACAAAACATAACAAATTAGACTTGTCACTGCTAGTGCTAGCACTAACCAGAGACAAATGTTTCTTTCCCTTCATGTGTGACACCAGTGCTGACCTACCCATTGATTTGTAAGGTCCTTTCGGCATGGGTGCCAGCGAAAACTTTTTCCAGCCCTGAAACCCAAAGTCAACATCTTTTCTAACCCTGAAACAGAAATTTCATGAACATGCAAATAAAGCATGGTTTCATGTCTTACCTTACTGTCTGTCTTGTTTTGTGTAGACCCGTTTAGTCGCCTCTTACGATGCATGCCTGGGTCAGCAGTGGATACCATTCTTACTCCTTATCCACACGGATAGGCCTGTCCTTAGACCTTTTTAAAGAAGGCTGTTATCGATGTTGGTTTAGCTTTTTTCTGCGAGGGTCTTGGGTCTGAGGATGGTCTGGTAGCAATTGGGGTTTGTTGGGAAGCAGCAGTCAGATCAGTATTAGCAGTAGGATTAGACACAGGCTGGCCTGAGGTGGATGTATCCAAACCCTTCCTCTTCAGTGGCCTTGGCTGACACGGTATGGAGTATGGAGGTAGACACTCTTGGTTCTTTGCTAAGCAGTGATGTCACATATGCCTTGAGATGTCTGATCTCATCTTGGCTGAGATGGGGAATGTGGTGGCAGAACATCCTGATGCCTTCAATCTCTGCTTCACACACAGAAGAGCTTCAAAGTTCTGGTGTGTCATCCTGGTCCTGTCTTTCTCCATGATGTCATCCATGATGTTGAAAGATCCTTCCACAATGGGGCCACTGAAGCAGGACAGAGATGCTTTCACCAGTCTGCTGAACCACGGGTATTTCTGCTGTCCTTGGTCTCTCAACTTGAAAAGGTGACAGTACCAGTCAGTATCAATCCTGGTGTCCACAGACTCCGGGTCGTATGGTTTTATTGACATTTTGTTGTCTGTGGCATAGTCCCGGAGTTCTTTATCCAGCAGTCCACACTCATGAGCACCCACAATATGGGGCGTGGTCTTGGCCAGATTGAGTAGTGTTCTGGGCGTGCTGGATGATCTTTGTACCTCAGGACTGAACCCTGCAAGGTGAAGCAGAGTTATGTTACACAGAGGTAACTTCCGTAGTTTTTCAGCCCCAGCCATGTACGCATTCTAGAGAACACTGTAGAAAGGTTGAAGCCACTTGTTGTTCTTACAATCTGTCTGCAGAATCATGAAGTCTTGAAGGGCATCCACACCAACTGACAGTCTTCTTGAAGGTACATGGTTGTCCACATTAGTTACATCCAGCTCATACAACTCCTTGAAGCTGAATTCTGGGATCTTGTCTACTGAAACAAAAACCCTTGTAAAAATCTTGAATGACTTTGAAGATAGAGGAATGAAGGGTGTGAGCAAGTGCGGTCGGCCAAATTACCCTCAATCCGGAAAACGAAAATCTCGTCAGCCCGGATATACGGGATATCCCGGAAAACTGGCACCCATGCCCTTTTGCAATAAGTAAGGTGTCAACACATCTGCTCCCGATCGAGACTCAACTACTTGACCAAAATGTGAAGATACAGCCAACTTTAGTTTCCACATACAACATGGAATTTTTATCCAATGCGTTTTTCCCAGCTTTTTCCCGACCCATTACAAAATTCCTGACTTTTTCCCGATTTTCCTACCTGGTGGGGACCCATGTTAGTTTTATGTACGGTACATGAATGATGAAGGTCACATGAAGACAGAAAAAATACATAGTCTGTCATTAATGGTCTCTAAATAGACTACTACTTGAGGCTCCTTGGAATTTTTTTTCAAAAGTCATGGGTGTTGCACCTAGTGACCTTTGAAAGATCGTAAGTCGTACAGGTAAAGAAAACTGGTAAACAACCTGCTAAATGAGTTTGGCTTACAGCAAATGTTCAGGATACCATGGTGGCATAAAATTCTCCGGGGGTTGCAAAGAATCGGCCGCTAGGCCAAGGACTATTACTATTACTGGATTCTCTGTTCTGTCAGGCCTCTATGTAAGTTGTCTGAAATTTCAAATGGGCTGCTTTGTACATTTCCCTCCACTTTTTGCTCATAATGTATTATAAATGTACATGTATATAAATATGAGTATAGGTATGTTGCTTTTTTTGTTGTTTAAAATTCACATAGATGCATTTTATTCCATGTATGGCTGAAGGGAAAACAGATGAATGGAGGAGTTTTGTTGATTGTTTGAAGTATGAGGTTGGTTGTTTGTTGCTGTATGCATACTCATGAATCTTATAAAATGAATAAAAGCACTTGATTAATGGAAGATTGCATTTTGTTTTTCATTTTCATTCTTTATTACTAAATTATCAATTACACTAATTGTTCTTTTATGATGCTTGAGAACACAGAACCGCTTGCCGGCATCTGTGGTGTAATGATTAGGCTCTTTGACTATCATGCAAAAGACCGGAGGTGAATTCCGAAGTGGAGACAGCCATCTATGTCTTTCTGCTGGGATCCGTCTCTTTCAGCCCAGTTTGGCCCTGACAGCCAGGGTCAAAGTGGCCCATCTCTTAAATGATCTTACACTGTGCATGTATAATGTTGCAGGGGACGTAATATGGAAACCAAACCAGAATAAAAAATCCCTCTAAAGAGGACACCAGAGCAGAGGACCCAAAATGACCTTATTATGTTGATGGAGTCCTAAAATCACAAACGGAACCACTTTAAGTTTTGATGTACCGTAATGACTATGATGATGATTGTGACTCATCTACGAGAAGAAACTGTGAAGCCAGCTGACAAAATGAGTTACTTCTCAGATTGTGGTCATATTGAGATACTATACATCAAACTAAAGAACTTGTAAAGCCCAACAAGTAGATAAGAAAACATTATTTCCAGTTTTATTTGTTGAAATCCTATCAAGATTTGAATTAGGAGCATCGGAAAAGTATAGTATTGAGAAAATCGAAATTTGTAACAGTTTCAGTAAGCTGAAGCCCATAGCAACTAGTACTAGCCCGAGAAATAGCTTTTGGATTTCATATATATCATGCACAGTTGTTGGGAGATGATAAAAGAAATGTTGAAGATGAAAAAAACAACAATAGTTGAGAATCAATTGTTTTTACTCCATTAAATTTCCCTGTTTATCTCCATCAGTAGGTTGTGAAAAGTAACTAATTTTTCAGCTCGCCACATAAATTTTTGTATGAATTGTTTTATAGGAGTCAGAGCTTCACAAGACAAATTGAAGATCATTTCCCCAAGTTTAGTAAAAAAGGCTCTACTATTATAAAGGAGGCATGTCTGTTTCTATGGATCAGCTGTAACTTATCCGTGTGCCATATTGGAATGAAGAGGCACAGGTTTCGGATCAAGCCAGTGACTCACAGAATGATCAAAATTTTTTTCAGATATGGAAATTAAAAGTTGGTAGTGCAACTTCTCAAATGACCTTAGAGTGTTGCAAAGAGAATGAAAACAAAACCAAATCGAGACAACAAAATCAAATGAAGAAACAGCCCAAAAAATCATAACTAAAAAGAGACATTAGGCAAGGTCCATCATGGACCCATATATGAAGAAAATAAACATGACAAAACTTGTCTAAGAAATAAATTGTTTATTTTTTACTGAAATGAAAAAGTCATTTGGTGATAGGGTTCTGTCACACATTAGATTTCACTTAACAAAACATTTCTGTCTAGATTTGAAGAAAAGGGTCAGTCTTTGAGCACAATAAAAGTGTCGACTTTTGCACACTGGCAGATCATTAAGACAAAGGTTCTAGCAGTTCTGAGTATCCACCAGAACAATTAGGCCTACAAGTACAAGATACATAGCTATCTGACATGACATGATATACCATTGACCAATAAACAAAAAAGACAGCGAGGATAGTGAATATATGCTCAGGTCTTCGATCAAGTTGGAAGTTGAAGGACATATTTTTGGGGAACAGTTTCAAAATATATTAAGGCTATACCCGGTAATCTAAAAGTACATGTAAGATAAGATATACAGGACCTCGATACACATTACATTGTCTACAAGAGTTGTAATTTCCACGTAAAAAACCCTTCATATTATGTACGTACACTCTTCTCCAAACACCACAGCTATTCCAAACTGATACTACCATGCAACCAGCCACATTTACCATCAGCTTGCCCTCTACATACAAAGAGTAAAAGGTAAGAGTTCAAATATCATGATGGTTCTACAATCCAACTCACAATAACGCCAAGTTTCAACAAGCTATATAAAATCAGTAGGCTTCTGACTTAATAAAAAGATAGCCATCAGTCAATTTCTTGACTGCAGCAGTGCAGAGGTTCACAAGAAATGGCAAAGACAATGCAAACAATATTAGTGCAGTAAGAGTTGGTTCACAAAATATGTTATAAAATACAGGAATGAAATTAAGAAGATTGCAATTTTTCGACACCATGAAATCAGTCAAAAGTCATATCAAGGGGAACAGTGTTGTCTGTATTTCGGAGACCATTGGAAACTTCTTGTTTGACATTTTCCCCCAGTGTCAATATCCATTTGAAATACATGTTGGGCCTATATCTTTAAGGTTGAACTTTACCTTCAAACATTGTTTTTAAAAAAAGTTACGGTACTCGAAAGTCACCCAACTCTCAGAAAGTATGCGATCTGTAACTTCATAAGTTGAAAATCTAAATTTCTATGCAAAGTAGATCAATAATTCTTAAACAGACAATAAAAGCACTCAATCTTGAACATGATGCCAACATACCACATGCGTTGTGATTAATTAAACCGTAAATACATAAATGTTTGTTTCAGGTGTGTAGCAATGAGACAAAAGGGTTGGACAAGCTTCAAACTTCAAATACAGTACAAATGACAAAATGTGAGGTGAAGAGCAAAAGGAATTCTATAACAACTCAAATTTCACCAAGAAATAGAATAGATGAAAAATTAAAATGCCTCACAGACAGCAAAATGATTTGTGGTTTACAGTCACAAAAATAAAACCAAACCAGTCTTGAGTCTCGAGCAATGTTCTCTTTTCTGAACTGATGTATTGTAAAATATAAGAAATAAAATTGATATCTGAAATCAAATCTACATTAGTCTTCAGAGTTTGACCAAATAGAAGCCGCATCCTGTGATTCACCTCGCAACCACATTCCTTGTAAATCAAGTGAATTATTATGTAGAAGTTCCCACTCCTTCATCAAGTAATCACATAAACAACATACTGAACTATTCTATTTAAGGATTGCAATAATTCTGAGGAACAAGACCTTGTAATTGACGTTTTTTTAGAGGCTTAAAAGGATATAACTTATTATATGTGTGATTTCTGACAAAATTTTATACTCTTTGATATGGTGTGTAACCGAGGAGGACACACTTATTACATTGTGTTCTCCTCGTGTGTAACTCATCCATTGATTCCATCATATCAGCAAATGCCATTGAGGTACATTGGAGCAGGGTTGCAGCGGTTGCTAAATTTTTGTTAAGCCAGAGTAAAAGGTAAGAGTTCAAATCTCATGATGGTTCTACAAGTGTGACAAGCTCCTTCCCAGTCAGGCTTCTGATTTCGTTTAACTTAATTCATATATGGAACACATTTTACATAGCCACAAATCATCAGATACAAAAATACAAAGATAAAATTACAAAATCTACACTTATTTAAAAAGGCAATGACAAAAGAAAAATGCACACAAGTGCAAGTTTAGAAAAATTTGAAAAGGTCATCAAAATAATGTTAGGCTATCTATCATGTAATAATAACAAGGAGAAGATCCAACTGATTCTTCCCTAGTGAAAGCCTCGAGTCATTTAAGACACAGCCACATTAAGCCTGCCGTGCCTCGTCAAGCACCCGCTGTAGTTCTTGTGAACAGATCCTGGCTTGTTCTCTAGAGATCAAGAATGAGAAAAACACAGAGATTTGCTAAGGGTGACACCAAAAATTCGTATCTCTTTTGTTATTCAGTTGTCGAGTCCAGCAAACTGTTATGACTGTCAACAATATCAGGGAGAAACTCTAGGAGTGTGATGTATATGGCTCCAGAAAAAGTTTGAAACTTTTGAAGCTTGAAACTTCCTTTTTGTCTTATGAATGGAAGGGGTTGAAGTTAGTTTGTAACAGCAAGGGTAGTTGGGCTAGTTAGAGGAATATTGACTATAAAAAAAATAAAAATTATAAAAATATCCATCACTCTGATAAAAATGCAAAGATCGTATTTTTCGGGCATATGCGCCCAGGTTGTGAACTATTAAATACAAAACGAAGGGAGACATACATGAATATAAGGCACAAGCATAAAATACAGCCCAACTTGCACTTTTTAATCTTTTAATAAAATCCCTCTACAGAAAGCAGTGCTTAAAAATGTTTCTAGGTGGCGATATGACCTCATAGTGTCCATTGAGCAGGAAAACCCCCCACACAAATAGACGACAAAAGAAAACAGTTTACAGCTCACCGATATGGTTCCTGTTGAGCACCGGACATAGATCTCCACGCCTGCCCCATCATTTTGCTAATGGTTGAAGTGTGGACGCCTGGATTCTCTCTAAAACATGAAATAATAAATACGTTTTGGAACTAAAATCTACAATGTGGCGAAGAATTCTTAAACTTATGAGCAGTGATTTTAGAACTCTGTACCATGCACACAAGCGTGTGATTGCTACACATGTGCTGTAAAGATAATGTGACCATCAAGGGTGGAGAAACATTATACATGTATATACATGTACTTCAAAGCAAACATGATCATATTCTCTGTGAAAGGTCTTGGTTTAGGTTTGGGTTTTTATGCCCCTTGCAGCACTTTAAGGCTAGGCTATTTTAGAGGCAGGCTACTTCAACTCTGAATGTCAATAAAACCCCTCTAAAGAGGACTAAGTGGAGAAAGACCAAAAGTGTTTCTCAGCGCCGAAATGACCTTATAGTGTCGATGGAGCCGTAAAACCCCAAACAAACAAACAATCAGGGCTGATTTGGACTGAGAGAGACAAAATGCCAGCAAAAAGACACAGATCCTCATCCAACCTGGGAATTAAACTTCCGTCCTCAGCGTGATGGGCGGAGACCCTAACCATTACAGCACAGATGCTGGTACTCATTGAAAGAACTTAGTATAAAGGGTTTGAGCTGTCATTGAAGAAGCCAACATAACACTGCATGAAAATTCCCTACAGCTTTCTTCTGCCTTGACTTGTCTTTACATTCATCTCACTGTGTCATATCAATACTATTGCTTAAACTTTAAGTGCTTAGACTCATGAACAAGTTCTGTAATCAAATACTAAAATACATGTAGGCCTACTTCAGCACGCATGACCGTATACCTGAGGTGAGTTGGACAGGCCATAGAGATATCAGAGCACCTATCACATACAGCAGACTCTGCTAGAGTTGATTTTCGGCGAAGAAGTTGATCGTTCTCTCCTGACCCAGCCTCTTTTCTTCTTTATAATAAAATTATGAAACATAAGTGAAGCCTCGGATAAGTTTATCCTTTTTTCACTTCCCTGATGACATCACCTCATCTTTGGTCGACTGTATGTGATAACATTCTGAGCGACAAGACCAACCAAAAGTGCAATATGAGAAGATATGATATGTATCTTGGGATACAATTGTGGTCACACAACTCATGTGACCCAAGAAAAACTACAAAACTATTTCATTTCATTGACTCGGTAACTTTGTGTTTCTTCAAACCTTGCAAAGATGCTTGCACCTATAAAAACAACTAACTTTAAACTCAAACCTTATAAATCGTTTCCTGTGTAGTCTGCTGTACATCATAAAGCCGTTCATCCATGAAGATTTCCTGAGGTCCAGCTTGGAGGATGTCGCCCTTGAAGCCTCCTGAATAACTGAGTTTGAGGCTTGGACTAACTCACTCTTCGCTCTGAAAAAAGATGCAGCAGAAGCTCGAACGAATATTTTATTCTCATGCATTACTGATCCATGATATAAATGATGTACGGTATTATCAATTCCACATTAAATTTTGCTGTGAAATTCTTCGTGCAAAGCTAATCCTCTTTTTCAGGTAGGCCTACATGTATTGTACAGAAAAAAAAGCCTTTCGTAATTCCAGACTCGATACAAATCCAATTCAAGTTGTTTTGGGGAAATTTTATATGAAGATTACTGAAGTCTTTGCTTAAAAAACAATGTACACCTCTCACTGATTGCAAATATCCCAATAGTAGGCCTACTAGCACCGTGCACTGACATCATTTACGAAAATCTGAAAATGGTGATTTTCCGAGTTTGCAGAAACCCTTCATATCTCAATAGCCATCATCTCCAGCCTGGCACTTTCAGTACTTCATGTGTAAGTTGAAGGATCTTAATGAAACAGAGAGTGAATAAAACATTACAGAAAGTGATGAGTAAAAGATTGTAAGACTTACACCGGTTCCTCGATATGGTTTGCCTTGGACGTCGACACTGAAGCTGAGTACTCCACTTCTTCAAAGCTTCCAACAATGTAAGGGGGACCACCTGATGTTGAGATGAAATAATACTAAAAATCGTTATTAATTTGGAGGGAAAAGCTGTACAATAAGTAAAGAGTAATATTCAATTAAGAGCATCCATTGTATTATATGTAGTCAGAAACATCAAAGTTTTTGTCAAAACCTGTCCATTGAAGCGTTCTACGAGATAACTATTTTTTGTGTCACCCTGTATTATGGGATATGATGGCACGCTGGTTTTTCTTTTTAGAAGAATGCCCTCAATGTGTGTGTGTGTGTGTGTGTGTGTGTGTGTGTGTGTGTGTGTGTGTGTGTGTGTGTGTGTGTGTGTGTGTG
>JAUKPP010247905.1:0-13001 GCA_032273245.1 Phyllaplysia taylori | reverse complement strand
TGTTTCATAGGCGTGGTCACAAAGCAAGCACATTGGAGGCTTTTCGGGGTTGATTCTGTTAAGGTGGTAATTTAGTGATACATTTTGGGTTCGGAGGCGGAATATAGTTGTTTGCTCACTTCTGTTGAGGGCTTTAATGTTGTCAGAGTGGTTCCCCTTATACATGTGATTGTAAACTGGTCTGCCCGTCGGACCTCTTGCCCATTGGTTCATCCATTCCTGCTTGTAGTTTTGTTTGATGATGATTTTTGCTGTTTTGAGTGGTCCACTGTAGTACAAGCCTTACAGCAAAGGTGGATATGAGCTGGTCAGCTGTTGAGAGAGTTTGGAGGATTTCTTCACTCATTGTGGTAGGCCGTCCTCAAGTACTCGCTTCGATGAGAGTCTGTTCTCTATTTTTATTTGGGTTGTTCTCTCACAAAGGAAGTTTTTCACCCACTTGTACATCTTTCCTTGTACTCCTGTTCTTGTCATTTTCAAAAGGAGACCTTTCCTCCAGACGCGATCATACGCTTGTTGCAGGTCAACAAACACTGCTGTGGTGTGGGTGCCCTCCTGATATCCATCTTGGATTTTCTGACAAAGTCTGAACAGCTGGTCCTCTGTTCTGCTGGCTGCCCTGAAGCCTGCTTGCTCGTTGCAGAGTAAACCTGAGTCTTCTAGCCACCAGTAGAGCCTGCGGTTGATCATACGTTCAGCCACTTTGCAGACACAAGATGTCAGTGATATTGGTCTGTAGCTCTTGGGATCTTTAGGGTCTTTACTCTTTTTTAGGACAGGGGTGATGTGAGCATTCTGACAGGATCTCGGGAGGATGCCTTTTTCTCAGGTTAGGTTTATCAGGTGGAGCAGTGCCTTCTTACCCCATGGTCCAAGGTACTTGATCATCTCATTGTTGATCTTATCAGGTCCTGGAGATTTCCTTGGCCTGAGTTTTTGGACAGCATTTTTTTCTTTTTTTAAATAAATAAATTCTCTGGGATTTTAAAGGATACTCACTGTTACAGGAGAAAAGCAAGAGAAAACGCAGATTGAGTATGACCTAATGAAAAATAAAAAAATTAAAAAGGAAAGCTATATGGACCAAATGAAATTTTTGATGAGTAAAAAAAAAAAAGAATTTTTTCTGATGAAAACAAGGGTAGGAAATATTTATACAGAAAATGTGTTAACCAATGACCAACAGGGGTAAGCGCTAACCTTGCCACTGCTCTGTGCAAACGTATAGCTTGTGGGAGGGTCTAATACATGACAATGTAATGTATAACAACGATAAATGAAAAGAATGGGTACTGGCGGCCGGGACAAAGGCTCATCACTTGTCCACAGCGATAGGCGCCCATGATTATGGCAACGTGTCGGGTGGAAAGAGAGTCGAGTGGTCGTCTTGGGCAGGTTTTACTGGCTGTTGGTCAGTAAAATAGGGTGGTACCGGTCGCGTTGGACAGGTGGTCCTCAACAGTGACATTATATAGAAAAAGATTAAGGGGGGAAGTGAGAAGTGGTCGTTGGTACAGGTGGTCGTCTTGAACAGGTGGTCGCTAGAGCAGGTTCGACTGTATTGAGTTTCAAGTTTGCCCATTCCTCCCCAATCATACAAAAGCACACATGAGCCATTGCCATGGCAACCAGAGTAAATGCAACTCTGGCCATTTGAAATACTAAGCAGTCTGCTCATCCAAGTGATCTTACCTTCCCTGATTTGTCATACTTCCTCTGCCATCGCCGCGGCAGTTCCTTCGATGTATCACAGAACAGATTCACAAAAGACACCAGGTCACGGTTGTGTTGGTATCTGCATCAGATGCAAACATATGACTTGCTGAACAACGCACAAACGAATAAATACATGATACTGTATGATATTTAACTGTTGAGCAACCTTTAGCATACCTTAAGCATCCTACTAGTTCATTCCCTAACTCAGTACTTCAGCTGGAAAAACCCAGGGTTACTTTTAAGCAAAGCATTGAGGAAGCAGTTTTGCCACCTCTAGTACAGGAAAACCCTGGTTTTTTTCCAGAGAGGGTATGCCATTTTTAGGGTTAAGGACAGCTCTATTTCTAGATATAAACCTTTCTTGACTCTTTACTAACAGGATTTAGTAACAGAAGTTTGTGCATGGTATCACCACATACTGCTCTGCCCATCTGGCAATGTTTGCACGATACACGGAAAAATCTACAGGAGAAGACAAGTTTATTACGATAAATATATATGTAGTATTAATAATAATAATGGACTGTGTTAATACAGAGCATATTTCCGCTCAAAAGCAGGCTCTATGAGCATTACAATCTACTACAAATGCAACACTCAAGACGCAAAAAAACAAATACTTTACCTCTCAAATGAGCGTGGCTCCCGACGTATTTTTGTAATCATATGTTTGAGCTTGCTATTTCTGTTGTAGTCCACCATTGCCGCCTGAAGGGAGGAAATGTTGGATGTGTGAACAATAATGAAATCATGACAAAGCTCAAAGTGTTTGAAATATAGTGTTCCATGCTCAAATGATTTTGTGGAGAATGAAAAACAAATACCCCAAAGCCATAAAAATAATGCATAACATATCCCTGTGCTGTTCCAAATCCTACATCACAAATTTTGAAGTTAAACACAAAGATGTGCCTCGAAGATGGAACAAATTATGATGCAAAGCTAAACTTGAATAAAATTCCTCGGCATCACTTTGCCTTCATTTCCCCCCTCCCCTCCAAAACACTAAATCACATTATACTATAAAATCCTGAAATGCAAGCAAGAGGATCACTGCCATTGACACAATTAAAATGAAAGACACCATATTCAATGTCTGGAGGGGTAGCACTGACCTCATTTGCCTGCAGCATGGGGAAGAAGTCTGGACGAGTGAGAAATTTGACAGCAGGATACTTGTGGACACTGCGCTCCGCCCTGTCAGAAGATGACTCCCCTGGGCTGACCGGACTGGCACTGACCTCAGGATCTGCAGTAGCACCTGGAGACACAATGAAATGGTTGTAAACTATGGCTATGTTAGAGTCTGGTAAGGGACTTTGGTATAAAAAAAAATGAGGGTCCACTTTAAACACATGGGTCACCACATGGTTTTCCGGCTAAAGCATAAATTACTTGAATTATATGAAAAAGATGACAAAGATGAATGATTTGCATTTCATTTCTTATCACCAACATTACGTGGTTTTTCAGACCACCTCATTAGAAGATTGTTTACCCAATATGTTTCCAACCTTACAGGTTCTGACCTGCGGCAATCTAATTAATTGATTAGGTAGTCATGCCCTTCACCCTCAAAAGATGCAGGCGTCTCTATAAATAACTTATAACTTCAAACTCTCCAACAACGTAATCTAGAAAAAAACCAACGGGCCCAAACAGACCCCCCAACCCTTCTCCCAACCTAAAAAAAAAAAAGAAACCAACAAAGAAATAGAACAAAATCAGTGATGAGGGACCAGCTGCATTGTTTGTGCGAATGTATATATCTGAAGGGGGTCTGTAACCAGATTCCATAAGTTATGGCGTAACCCACCTGTGCTGGTCTCCCTGGACTCCCCAGAGGAAATGCTCTCTGTATCCACCTGTCTGCTCTGTGTGATGGTGCGCCGTATACTTTGATACCTGTAACAGCATAAGATCAAATACAGAACCACATCCTACATGAAGAAGCTGTACAAGATACATTCTTACAACATAACAATGAAACTTATAGACTGGGTGCAAAACAGCTATGAAGTCAAATCCTTGTATATATTGTTGTGTCTTGGTCTTTAAACGCATGAAAAAAACCTGGAAAACCTGGAAAAAACAGTACTGCTAAACTGTCAATTCCTTACATTCAAAGCCTGTCTCCGCAGATATGATTCTAAGGAACAACATGGTTGATACTTAGGGAGAAATAAGGTGCACATTGTAGAGTCCTTGCAGCCTACAAATAAGACAGTTTTGATGTGTTCTTACATTATTATCCTTCACAAACAATGACCTTGTCGATGACATAACCTAAACAAACACTTAAAACTATAACTAAGCACAAAATTCCCCCAGATTTGTATTCCAGTATTGAATTAAAAAAAAAGAAAATGAGAAGAGATGTTCTCCATCCTTGCAACAAAACCTCCTTGTAGAAACAGACAAGGTAAAATTTTTGGCACACTGGAATCCTGCAGCAAAACATAGCTCAAATTGTAAACAATCCATTTGTCTCAATCATATAATGGTCCAACATGATGTAAGGACGACTCACTGACCAACAAGAATGTAACCCACTGACCTGCGGTCAAGCTGCTGCCTCTGCTCTGAGCTCAATGTTGGTCTGCGGTGAACTGTCTGCAACCCTGTCTGAGGCCTCTGCCACGTTGTGGTGCGGTTCACATGGTCGATGTAGAAGATTCGGCCGTGGCTGTCGACTCGAGCCTCCCAGCCTGAAGCATATATCGGAGATTATCATACTCATAGTAGTACAGCATGGAGGAGGGTAAAAAACAACAGCTATTCTAGTAAGCTGCTGACACTGTAAAGTGCAATTTTTCTGCAAACATCTTTTCTCTTCACATAATCCTGAATCTGTAAATTGGAAATGTCAACTTTCAGATCAAGTGTCTATAATTTAGAATAGAGAGAAAAAAATGTCTTTAATGTTCAAGAGAAATAGTATCGAAATCATGCTTCAACAATTTCATATGAATTTATTTATGCAAGAGACCTAACACTGGTAAAGAAAAAAGCACAACAATACCTAACTGTACGTTGAAGTTGAAGAACATATAATAGATCATTGTTGGGATCTAAAATGAAATCGAAGAAGAACAAAATTCTTCCAAAACAACTTATCTTCAACATAGCTGTATCATTAGATGTGTATATATTCATACTACTGGTAGTAAAAATATGTTATTTATAATTATAACATCACATTATTTAATGCACCTGATGATAACATGCTGAAGTAAAAGACTATTGAGTTGACAGAAAATTTGCCATAAATAATCAGTTTACGTTTAAAATACTGAAAACCATTCATCCATACTTTTCCATAAAATTTTATTTTGACCTATGCCTTTTTCAAAGTAAAGGTATGCCATATGATCCTTTCCATTTAAAATAGTATATTTTCATGGACAAATTTGTCATGAATAAATCTCATAATAAGTTAAAAAGATTGTTGACCTGTTGTGGCAAACTTTGTGAATCTTTTCACTGAAGTTACTGTACCAGGGCATTATTAAAATGGTCTGACATACATATGGTTCTGTCTCTTAGTCAATGGCTGCAACCATCTCATGTCCAAATGTTGTATCAATAGTGGCAGTAAATAATTCAATGACTCCATTGCACTTAGCAGTCATTTGGCACAGAGAGGTCTTAAGACTGCATTGCACTCTTGCAGTATTAAGGGGCCAATTTAAAGGCTCTCCTCTCTCGGGGTAAGCTAGACTGCCATGTCTCTGTAGGTCGTAAAGACTACCTGATCAACAAAACCAACAGCAAAACGATAGGTGGGATGTTACTGAACTGACCAGAAGGTAGGGCGTCATCTCTGTCATCCACTCGATGGTACTTGGCTCTGTGTGTTGCAGCGCGTGTCTCTGAACTGCTACTGGCACCTGGGCAAACCATTATTGATAAGTAAGACACTAGGTATTTTTTTTGTTTTTTGCTACAGGAGATTAAGAAGAGGCCCAGCATGTAAATCCAAGTCTAGAAATTATTAAAAATGTCCTCATTCCACAATTGTAAATACATAATTTGTGTGCACGTGGCTCGACATGAATAAATTTTTCCTTTTACAGGAGACTAAAAAATTTCAATATTCACCCTTCCAGGTCTATTACAGGAATAGAGATCAAAGGAATCATATACCCTCTTAAGTGTTACAAGGATTGTGTGCATCCATGAAAACTACATTTTGATTAAACATAATGTATCTCAATTATTTGTTAGTCGACAAGGATTCAATGATCCTTGGCAATTTTTTTTTTTGTCTTTCTTTTTCTAAACAGTACTGAAGATAAACAGCACTGCTGTAAAAGATTGCTCATTCTAAACAAAACTCCACAATGATTCAAATCCATTTAAAACAAAATGCCATCCGAAATGTCACATGATGTACATAATTTCAATAGTTTCTCTGAAAAGAGGAGTAAATAGCCCAGCATGTTAGGCAATTTACTCTTCTTTTTTTGTAATTAACTATATGGTTAAGACAAATGAATAATATTGACCAGCAGGCTTAACAATCCACAATCAGTCATACATGACCAGTTATATGTTAAATTCATAGACAAGTGGCTGTCTTGTGTGAAGTTTGGCGCTCGAGTTAAGTGGTCCGTGGTTTACGACTATTTACCATGTGCATGTCTGTCTCTCCTCTCTCCTGATCTCTCCCTCTGGCTGGGTGTTGTGATTGGGGAGGAAGAGGTCGCTGGTGCCTGGGGTTGTGCCGGACTGGAGGAAACTGCTCCATGACTGGACATTGCCTGGCCATCTGGACTGTCTGTTGACCGACCTGGTGGTGGGCCTGTTGGGGACAATGACCTGGGCCCTGGGGGTAGTGGCGGGGGAGGTGGGGGCTCCGACGGGCTTCCCAGCTCACACTCTGTGAACGAGGGTGGGGAACTCCCGTCGACCGGTGAGCCTGATCTGAGCACACCAGAAGCTAAAGACAGCTGGGGAGAGGACGGTGAGTTGTGGGACTTGATGCGCTGTAGCCTGGTCCACTGCTCTAGCTGCTGGTTGATCTGCTGTCGGTTCATTTGCCGTTCCTCGGTTGACATTTGTCTTTGACGTGGCAAGAGTTGAGGGGGGCTGGATGAGCCGCTCAGCTGTGCAAGTCCGTCGACACTCCGGCGTTTCAGTTTGTTTTTATCTGCCTGGTGTGTGGCTGAGCTGACCGGTTCACTGATGGTGGACAGCGCTACACTACCCCTTGAGCCTGGTGCAGGGTCGATGCGAGGGGTGCCTGGCAGAGTAACATGGGAATGACCACTAGCACCCGACGATGAGGAACCGGTTTCAAAGAGTGGCACCAAGACTAAATGAGAGGAGCTGGCAGCGTCTGTCTTGGGTGAATACTGGGGTGTTTGTCTGGCAGCCAGAGGGGGTGGGTGTGATGAGTGAAGACTGTTGAATGATGGGGGATGGGGGTTTGGCCCCGACTGAGGGGAGTGGGGCTGGCTGGTGGTGGAGTTGCCTGGAGGTCCCCAAGGGAACAACTCTTGCTCTCTGGTCCCTGAGCCCTCACCCCCGGTTTGTGAGTCTCCAACTACAGGCATGCTCTCCCCACTGTCTGAGGCAGTGTCAGGAAACTCTATTGGGCTGTATGTCCTGGGCGGCAAGGGCGGTGGGGGTTCCAGTGAGTGTCTCACCTGGTCCGAGTTTAAAGACATGCTGTGACTCAAAGGTTTCCTTTTGTGTCTGTCTATGCTATGGCGTGGGGGGATGGGTGGGGCCGGTTTTTTGTACACACGGGGTGGGAGAGGAGGGGCGGTCACTTTGTAAGTCCTTGGAGGGAGAGTTGGGGCGTCTGACAAGGCAGCTCCTGGCGGGTACACTAGACCTGCCGACTGGACGGACATGTCCAGGTCTGATGCAGACACACAACTCTCCCCACCATCTCCCAAAGCTCCTAGCGCTTGACCATTTTGCACAACTGATGTCTGTGACACCAAGCTTGCATCTGGCGATTCAGACGACACCAGTGTGTTGGTGGAGCTGGGGGCAGCCGACACAATAGATGAATCCTCACTTCCATTGGTCTGCGGCGTAGGATGTCCAGAATTGTCCACCCCTGGGGGGATAGAACCGCCCGAATTATCACTTGAGGACACCACTGAGAGTGAGGCCCCAGAGTCTGAACTGTCAATATGCAAGTCTGTGGACATAGCTGGGCTCTCATCCTGACTTGCATTCTCCTCTAACCTCAGCTCATTCACAATGTCTAAGAAAGTTCCAGAATCCACAACCATTCTGCTGTCAGAGGTCAGGTCTGCACTCGCCCTTTCGTTTTGAGGAACCTGGACCTGTGGACTTGAACTTGAGGCAATTTCACTGCCACTAGAGCCTGGGCTAGGCAAGTTTCCCGACTCCACCATGCTGAAACCAGGGTCTGTGTGTCTGTGTTGTATTCTTGAGCTATGCGAGTCTCCATCCTCCAGGTGTGGCAGTGAGCTTGGTAAGGACGCTTGTCGCGTGAGATCTGAGTGCAGCGATTTCCCCACAGGGGTTGACTCAGACCCTGAGGATAATAAAAAACACCACAGTAAGATGACAACTACCTTAAGTCCTATAAAAAACAGACACTTTCAACAAATTAGAGTATTCTTAACTAATAATAAAAAATGATGATTGCATTTATATAGCACATATCCCTCGCTTGAAGGCAGGCTTTGTGTGCTTTGTGATCAATCATTATCCCAGCAGAATAAAGTTGTTCATCAAACTTCTCAACCTCCTGAGATGCATACAGTGCAAGTTACTATTTTACAGCTGTTAAAGCACTAATGAGCTGACAAGATCTTTTGCTGTATATAGCCAGGGTGAGGCGAGGAAAATTTGTGTAAAGTGCCTTTCCCAAGGACACAACACCGGGTCCAAGTTGGGATTCGCACTCGCAACCTTCTGATTCCGAGTCCAGCAGCATAACTACTAGCCTACTGACGACACTAACAAAGTGATTGCAAGACTAAAAGGGGAAGGGGGAAGAGATGGGAAAGAAGGGAAAAGAATTTTAACGTCCGAGCACAAAACTCTCACCACTTCATACAAAACTGAGATTAGCTATGGCTAAACAAGGCAAATATCTTAATTTGGGATATATAGGGAAAAGAACATTAAAAGTTATTGGGGCACTTACGTTGCAGAACAAGCTGCAGGCTGGCTTTGAAGGCTATCACACCACTTATGTTATCAGAAGGCCCTTTTCTCATCAATTCCAGCTGAAACTCCGCTGACCTGGATGCAGATGTACACAAATGAGAAATCTAGATTTAAAAAACTAAATTTAACAACAAAAGGTAAATTTCTCTGTGTCTTGGAATTTACTAATGCTGACAAAAACCAAAAAAGCACAACAATTCTCAAAGGTGACTTTCACATAAAAATGTGCTGTTCATTTCTCTCTGCAAGAGACTAGAAAGGATAGGCCTTATAAAGACCTCCGCACAGTACTATTTCTTTGAGCATAAAGAGTTACTTCCACTTCTTACCTTCCCGGCTACCCCAATTAACTTACTTTTGTTCTGCAGTTATGCGATCCATAATGGTTTGTACTGGCAGTGTCGTGCGACCCAGGAAACGAGACATAGAGGGGCGGCTTTTGCTAAACTTGTGCTTCACTTCAATCTCCAACAGGTCTGTGACAAACACTTGCATCGAGAATTTCTGATGAGAGATCCATGAGAGAAACAAGAAATCAATCACCATGTATACCAAGTAAGTTGTCAAAATTGGATTTTGATTACAAACAGTTACAACATTACAAACTTGAAGCCAAAAAATTACATTAACCCTGAAGAAATTACATTAATCTTTTAGAGTAAATGAATAACTGCAAATGTGTTTTAATGAAAAGATACAAGCTCATTTCAATGAAGTAAATATTCATGGATACAGAAAGCTATTTTCCATTATTGAACAATTTAATACCAAATATTCTTTAATTTTAAAGCTCCCATGCAAATATTCTAAGGATGTCGGAGCAAAATTAGACAAAGCCATTTCTAAAAAATATAGGGGTAGCTAACTGTAACAATGGACACTTATTTGTATTGACAGGATTTCAATGCCACTCACCTTTTATTTTGTTTATCATAGCCAAAAGTATTCACAAAAACTCAATGCTTTGTCACAAATCAAGCTACAGAAAAAACCCACAATTTTTCTCTCAAAACGGCTGATTTAGACATGTCTCATTTTGTCCAGAAGCCCTTTATTTGCATAAAAGCAGAGGTAGCGAAAAAAATCTGGAAGACCCAAGAATATTAATGAATAAGACTTCATTGTAGCTGCCATCAAAGCTAAGAAACCACACAGTGGCAGATATATAGAAAGCTAATGATGGCAGCAAGTAGCTATGAATTTATTCAGACAAACCTCCAAGTCCCATGATGGGCTGGCAGTGTTCGAGGCCACAGGCGATCGATGCTCCACATAGTGGTGTCTATGAATCTGATCTCTCTGATTATGCGGCAACACCTGGAACTTCACGTAAGGGTCTGGGTTGAAAAACATTCCCTTTTTCAGATTTGTGGCCTGCAGATCTGGGGAAGACACAACCATTTCAGTCCTTCCAGAGAATTTTGCTTTGGCTGTTTTTATTTTATTACAGCCGCCCTTGGTAGCCCTTTCATGAAAGTCCATAAGAAGAACCAAAGAGCTTATAAAATCATAAAGAGGGGTAAGCTCGGTCTGATTAGTAAGCGGAAAGAGAAAGAAAAATGTATACGCAAAAGAGTTCAATAATTCCTGCATAGGCGCGTTACCACGTGATAAGCTCACGTGATGCCAAGAGGCAGAAGTCGCGGAAGAGTAAAAAACTAGAATCATGACGTGGTTGATATGAATCAATATTTATCGCTAATTTATAGGTTTTAGGATATAAATAATTTTGATGATATTTTCTGTTTGCTTGTGCACTCTAAAATAAGTGTGTGCCTTGTTCTTTTCATCTGGTAGTTATTTAGACCTATTTATGTACAGAGAAGCTAACTTTTTTGCCGTTTTAGCTTGGACCATAACAGGGTGGAGCCGAACACGGGACCTTGTCGGATAGGCGCCATATTTGTCAAAGAAAGTAGGAAGTGATCACGACCTTGAAGATATGCGCATTATCACATGACTGCACTTTGCATTGAAGTTGCGTCATAAAGGGAGGTAAGTTGGGGCTCTCGGTACTCCTTCTCTCCGAAAGAACTTGAAAGGCATTCTTTACATATACTTTATCACTAGAGTACTGGAGATCCTAGGTCCTAGGATCCGAAGACTTTTTTCCATCAATGGATTCAAACATTGCTGAAAAAAATTCATATTACAACGACACCAAGGAATTCCTATTTCAAGCAAATCATTCTTAAATTCTATTTGGATGAGGTACACAAGTCAGAGTAATAAATGGCATTATCTCTAGGAAAAAGACAATGAAAATTTTTCTAAACAAAGCCTCAGAGAGTAAGAAATTGAAAGATTTACCTTCAATTTTTACCAGGAACATTGTGTTGTGGTCCAAGTGTCCCCCATTGGAAGTTGATTGGTTAGAATTGCTCTGAAGGGAAAAGAATAGGAAAAATGCTGATGCGAATGAAAGCTACACTAAAAGTAAAATGTGTTTATTCTAGAGTAAAATTCAAGAATGAATATTCATGTAAAAAAAAAGGTCTTCACTTAATAAAAGAAAAAAAAGCCAAGACCCCCATAAAACAGTTTCAAGGCTTAAAATACTATTCAATCTAATCTCCTTGAACCTGTGACATAACAGTTAGGCTCTTTACTCACCATGCAGAGGACAAGAGTTCAATCCCACATTGGGTGGTTATCTCAGCCTCTCTACTGGGACATAGTGTCCCTCTCGACCCTTGTTGGCCTTGACAGACAGGGTTGAAGTAGCCCTCCTCTAAAATGACCTTTAAATGTTTAACAAGAAGTGGAAAACCAAAATCAAAACCAAACCAACCCAATCTCAGCCCTGATCTCATAGCCGCTAAAACAGTGTTTCTTAAAGCTCACCTTAATCACTAAGCTAATGAAGCTATAAGTATGATGCTAGTGAAGCTAATCATCTTGTGAAATATAAGATGGTAACAGAAGATAAGAGTGGGAAAAGAGGTTAAGAACGTGGAACAGATAGTTGGCAGGCAGTCTGTTGTGGTCTGTTTCTTCTCCCTCTTTCCAACTTTTACTATTCTCCTCACTTAATTCCTGGCAATGAAGTGACCACAACAAAAACGAAACAAACCAGCATATTCTGATACCTGATCTGCACTGCTGGCCAATGAGACAGTGACAAGGGGACTCGTCGCTAGAACATCCCCGGAGTGACCGCTGACGTACTTGAAGCACACGACTGTTTCAGCTGTAAAATAAGACAATAAAAACCTACTGTAAAGATCACATTGCAAAAGTGTCTTGTCTATGTCGGATGCATTTGTAGTAAAACTTTTATTTCTTCAAAAAGCTAGAACCATTAATTCTAGCGTAACCCAATCCACCAACTACAAAGGCGTCAGCAGACTAGCTTACCATCTTCAAACTGAGGACTGGACACTGCAGACTTAAAATCTCACCCACAAATGAATGTCAGTGCAAAACAGGAATCCAAACCTGACAGCACACTTCAATACTGTCCAACCTTCGGAGCTATGCGATGCCATTTCAGGCCAGAGGGAGCAGACATGAGACAGAAGCTGTGGGGCTCCCGTCTGGACCTGGGGCGAATAGCGGTCTACATCAGGGCGACTGATCTGGACATCTAAAGTATGACCACTTAAAATTGAACGCAGAGGAAGAAGAAGAAATTCTAACGTACACCTTCGCAAATAATTTTATATAAAAATGCTGGGTTTAAGAATAGAGAATGTCCAAAACTTCTTTGTCCAGAGGTGATTTGCCCGAGACAGACAAAAGAATAAAATGTTGAGTAGAAATTACACAAAACTGCTTTCGTCTACAAATTGAAGTGACTTGGGTGCATAAGTGATTCATATTTTTGCTTGATCAACATAACATTTTTCCAGCAGTTTCTCGGGTCACAGGCCCAATTTCAGCCACTTTCAAAGGCCAAGGGGATTGGTGATTTTTTTTTGTGAATTCAAGGGGTTTCCAAGGGGCCCCTGGAATCAAAGGTCTGTCAATTATCCCGCAGACAGGATATTAAACTTTTGATAGTTTGCAATACTTGACGTAATTTTTTTTTAAAAATTAAAAAAAATATATGGGTCATTCCACCAGTACTGTTTACTAAAAGTAACATTCAAGTTCAAAATTCAAAGTCAAATCTTGATACT
>JAUKPP010247883.1:0-13004 GCA_032273245.1 Phyllaplysia taylori | reverse complement strand
AATTTTTGTGCGTCTCGCAAAAAAGCCTTATCAGGCAGAAAATTCGCCCTTAGCTCCATTATAGTATGATTATCATTATGTAATGCGCATTGAGCATTTTTTTAGAAAATGGAAATGTGCAATACAAATGCTATGTATTATTATTATTTACGACCTACAGAGCAATGGCATTCTAGCTCTGTACCCCGGGAGTAGAGAGCCTTAAAATTGACCCCTTAATACTGCAAGAGTGCAAGGCAGTCTTAAGACATCTCCTGACTGGATGACTGCTAAGTGCAATGCAGCCATTGACTAATTTACTGCCACTATTGATAAAACACTTGATCATGATGGTTGCAGCCATTGACTCAGAGACAGAACCATGTGTATGTCACATAATTTTGATGTTGCCTTGGTGCAGTAACTTAAGTGAAATAATTCACAAAGTTTGCCACAACGGGCTCATAATAATATATTATAAACTGCATTTATGTTACTCATTCCACCATCTTTTACATGCTCAAACACACACACATGTGCACACAAACACACACACACACACCCACACACACACATGTGCACACAAACACACACACACACACACACACACACACACACATGTGCACACAAACACACACACATGTGCACACAAACACACACACATGTGCACACAAACACACACACACACACACACACACACACACACACACATGTGCACACAAACACACACACACACACACACACACACACACACACACACACACACACATGTGCACACAAACACACACACACACACACACATGTGCACACAAACACACACACACACACACACATGTGCACACAAACACACACACACACACACACATGCATACATTCACACTCTCTTTCGCACCCTCTCTCACACAGACATACACAAAAAATAGCTCCCCCCCCCCTCCCCAACCGTCCCTCTAGAAAAAATCCCACGTCACCCAAGTTCTGTGCCTCAAGTGTCCTGTCAGTCACTTTTTCTGTAACCATCCCCTCCCGCAGGTGGGTGCACCATTTATATTACTCATTCCACCATCTTTTACATTAATGCTTTGTAAAATTTTCCCCTGCAGGAGTTGTCGTTCACCGAGGTGATCCTCCCGACCATCCTGATGTTCCTGCTGTGCCTCATCCACTCACAGACAGTACTGGCCCACATCACTCACAAGCCACCAAAACGCACTAAGGGAATCTCAGGGTGAGTCGCGGGGGGTCCAGGTTAGGGAGAGGGGAATATCACGTCAAGGTCAAGGTTGGGAGGGGTGAATGTTAGTCCAAGGTCAAGGTTAGAAGGAGGGTAACAGGAGAGAAGGAAAGTATTGTTGGAAAGAAGGGGGGTGTAAGGGCTAGGGGGGAGGGGGGTGTTGCCCCATGACTGGGATTGCCTTCTATCAGCCCTGTTGAAAAAACATCGGAAAAGCTTCATGTGCGCTTTAGTTTCCTTGAAAGTTCCAATAGCATAAAATCCTTTCGAAGCTCAGGAACTTCTGTGACTAGCTGCACCCATCCCAGCTCTGGTCTTAGCTCTCGACAGGATATTGTTCTGAGATGTAAATTTTCCAAGACTCTACAGGCATTATGAACTCCTCAGTCCTACTCGTAAATCAATCTACTAATGAGGAGTGTATTGACTAACAATATTTCTACTCTTCTGTCTGCAGCGTGGTACGAAAGCCCAAGCCAAAGAAGACGGCTCGCAAAGGTCACAGGTCTTCGGGCAACAACAGCTCAGCATGCCCCGACGATAGCGCTGTGGACAGCGGGGCTCGAACCAAACGGCAGACGCCCAGCCCTCTGTCTGTGAAGACGCCCACAACAACGGTGGGGGATGTGGCGCCATCTCGTGTGTCTGCTAGTGCGCCGTCGGAGGGCTCGGTGAAGAGGTCAGAGCAGAGCGGTGGACCAATCACCGCCTCACACGATAACACCACGTCGTCCTCGGACGGGTTGACACAGAAAATGTCTCCTGGTACCCATAGCAAAGTAAGAGAAGAGACCACCTCATCCTCGGACGGTTTCACACAGAATATACCCGAGTCGGCAAAATCACCAGCCACATCGTCGGAGAAGAAGGGCCCCGTACTGGCCTCAGATAAATACTGTGACCTCGGACAGCGTGGCACTGTTGTTGAAGGGAATGCAGCAAATAGTCAACATGTTGCGCAGAAATGTCATAATACTGTGAATAGTTGTGAATGCCAACAAACATGTAGAAACATTGTCAAAGGTGACAACCCTGTCAGCGGGAACCTTCACAATATAGCTGTTGCCTCCTCCCTTTGCCAAACAAATGACACCTCTGGTCAATGTATAGATGCGCAAACCCAAAGCTCACAGCATTGGGGTAAAAATCTTCACACACAGGGTTGTGAGTTTGAATCCCATTCGGTGCGGGCGTCCAGCTGTAGTTACAACGTGTTGGATAATCTGCCTGATAGGTTGTGTGTGGAGAAAATCTACCAAGACGTCGGTGTACAGGGGGAGGGGAGTGGTGCGGCGCCGGTGTGCACCTGTGCACTGTCGTCACCTCATGGTGTGAGTGGCAAGGACAAGAGTAGCGTCAGTGTGGGGGAGGACAGTTGTGGGAACCAGGCCGCGACAAGCTCACATCGGCAGTGTCAAATTGCTAGACAGGCCGAGGGGTTGTCGCAAGAAGAAATCAGGGGGGAGCACCATGTCTGTGCCAAGGCTAGCTTGCCAAAAGACGCTGGCAGATTTGCCGCGGCGATGTCGGGGGAGTGGGAGGATTCTGGTTGTGACGCCGAGAGTGACGGAAATAGATTAGAGACGTCTCCGCGAGACGGGCAGGAGGAGGAAGCGACCACTAAAGTAGCGCGAGCTTTCTCAGTGGACTCAGTAGGGTCGTCAGATTTTGAAATGGTCGACCCACATCAATTGCCGATATCTCACTCAGGTCAAACGCAGTCAACGACTCATTCTTGTAGCGGTGCCAAATCTATTTGTGAAAATGTGTCCTTAGATAGTGTAGCCTCAGCTAGTGACGTTCATCAAGAGAATGTCGCACTTTGTTCTAGTAAAGGAGAAAATGTCATAAAATGTGTTGCATTATCTTGTGGTGAGAAAGCTTGTGGTGCCTGTTTGTTAGACCAAAGTTATATGGACTCTCAGACAGCCGCGTTAAATGTTCTAGCGGAGGCAGAGAGAAAACGTAATGACACAATATCACCAGGTGCAGCACTGTCAACTGCCGCACCAACGTCTCATTCACACAAAGGTCCGGATGACGTACCGAGCTCGCTCCCTTCCCATCCTCAGAGTTGTGATCCCCAAACTTTGGACCCCCCATGTGCTATATCCTCGTGTAGTTCCACAGACCATCCTACCCCGAAGGAGCATCGGTGTTCAGATAACGGCCAAGAAAATGCTTTAAGCCAATCACAGTCAAGCTCCGAGTCTACAGAAACGACAGTCATACTCAACCCACACACCTGTGAAGGTCATCCTGTCCACACAGACCCACACCCCCCGCACAATGTCCCGCAGATCCTAATCCGAGAGCCAAGTGTTGCCAACGGTATCGGCCGTCCACCTCAACCTAGTGGTTTGTCCGAGTCCTCCCAACTCCAGTGTTTCTCCGACCTCTTTGTGCAAGAGATTCTCAACGAGGAAACTCTACGACAGATGAGCTGTAGCTCCCTACTCGTTCACTCGGACCTCGAGAACTCTTCCTCCTCCATCAGCCACTTATCCACCACATCCGCCTCCTCATCTACCTCCACCTCCTCCTCCTCCCACAAACACCCTCATCATACTCATCCTCATCCTTCTACCAACATGAAACCCTTGCACATTAACACAAGACTCGCACAATGCCCTGAGGTCGCTGGATGTGGGGCCAACATACAGGCCTTCTCGTCACAGCTGCCGTCAACGTCCAAGTCTTTCCCGGAGGATGAGCCAAACGTGCTGGATGAGAGTATGGATCAGATCAACCCGTCTGACGGAGAAAGGCCGTCCGATGTATCTAACTACAACCCCTCGGATTCTGACCCAGACTCTGACGCCCCGGCTCATGAACATCTGCGGAACCGTTGCGAGGAAAAGTGGAAACGTCTGCGGTTTCAGGAGTCGCTTGTCTCTGGACCAGGCACAGGTCAGTCCAGTTATCTCTGTCTCTATCTCTCTATCTTTGCCTTCCTGTCTAGCCCTTGTTTCTCTCCTTCTCTCTCTCTCTCTGTCTTTCTCTCTCTCTCTCTCCTTCTCCTTCCCTTCCATCTTTTTTTCTCAGTGTCTGTTTTTCAATGTATTTGTTGGTTTCCATGTTTGTTAGTTTGTGTGTTTGTTGGTGTGTGTGTGTGTGTATGTATAACTGTGTATCTTTCCCTTCATCTTAGTCTCTCTCTGTCCCTTTGATTTTCAGCATGTGCCTCTCTATGTGTGTACTGTGTATTTTTTGTGTGTGTGTCTTTCTTTCCTTCTTTCTTTCTGTCTGTTTCCTTTGTGCAGGAATGCTCTTAAGATACAATTCACATTGTATGTGTTTGTGTTTTTTAGTCTCTCTTTGATTCTTACTTCATGTGCAAGTATGTGTACGTGTGTACGTATGTGTATGAGCTTCTTTGTCTCTGTATCTTTGCCTGTATTTGTTGTTCTTTGTGCATGAATTTTTTCATAGTTTTTCACTTGAAGGATTATTAGCCTCACACATGTATTGAAATAATATTTTGTATACGTAAAATTAATTATTATGATCCAGTTTGTTCTTGTTATTTTATTATGATGTATTTCCCTATAGGTGGCAGTAAACTGACAACCTCTAAGCCTGGCGGGTCCCCAATGCCCGCGACCAGCATCCTCACCCGCAAACCGTCACCGCTGAAAGATTTTGCCAACAGCAGGAAGTCCGCAGGAAGTGCTGCGGCTGCTGTCCACTCGTCAGGTAATGCCATGGTTGTGACAGTTTTATATTCATAACATCAGGAGTTGGGACAGTATTATCATCATTGCCTTTCTCAATCTGGACTAAGGCATGGGCCATGTACAAACACTTTTCACTTTTCTCTATCCTGGGCTAGCTTCTTGACATTCTTTTATGTCTTTCCACTTCTTTATACATCATTTTCTCTGACCCTTCTCCAGTTTGCGACATTTTATTGAGTGGGTTGTATAAACACATTACATGTGGGTTGTTTTTTTTACCCTTTAAGAAGTCTTTATTATTATGTAAGAATGAAAAAAACAATCTGCCCATGGAAAAAGATTTTGCTGTGTGATGGGATCTTTAATATGGTGCTGTTACAAGTGGAATATTTTCATTACTCCTTTGCTGCCTAAAGTAGAAATTCATTTGGACCTGATGTCCTGATTTTTATTGTTGCTGGATGTTATTGAATAATGTTAAGTAAGTATGCTATAATTATGTGGCATCGGTAGTCTAGTGGTTAGGCTGCCGGACTCGTAATCGAAAGGTTGCGGGTTCGAATCTCAACTCAGGCCCGACGTTGTGTCCTTTGGAAAGGCATTTTACACAAATTTTCCTCACTTCACCCAGGTATAAATGGGTACCCGGCCATAGACCACGAACGATCTTGTCCGTATGTTAGTGTTTGAGCGCTTGTAAAATGGCAGCTTGCACGGTATACTTCCCAGGAAGTTAAGATGGTTTCTGAGTGACTTGGTCTGCTGGGGTAATAATGATTGTAAAGCGCATAGAGCCAGTAATTGGGATATGCGCTATATAAATGCAATCCATTATTAATCCATTATTAATTATGTACTTGATACTAGGTAAAGTTGTTTGACTATAAATTTTGTATTAATGTTTCTCATGCCTGTTCTTTACCTAAATCTGGTCTGTGTTGCCATGACAACAGGGAGTGACCAGGACCCGACGGATACGCGCAGCTGTCTACGTCGCCGTAGGCGTACGTCTGGCACGCCTGTCGACACCACGGGTGAGGCCAGCGGTCGCTCAAGGCCCGTCACTCTGGGGCTTCGACCCCAGGGTATGAAGAGCAAGCACCTGAGCTCCTCTGAGAACGAAACAGGCGGGGCTCAAACACCGGAGGGATCAACCAAGGTTTGTAGTTTGGTTTGGTTATCAGATTTAAGTCCCTTGCAATACTGTAAGGTTATTTAATTAAGAGTTGGGCTGCTTCGACCCGTCCTGTGAAGGCCAACCGGGGCTGAGGAGGGAAAAAATTCCCAGCAGAAAGAACCCTAGACTGTCCACACGTGGGATCGAACTCATGTCTTCCACATGATAGACGAAGAGCCTAACCATTACACCACAGCGCCGTTCAAAGTTAGTGGATTCATGTTGCTATTAGACCTAACAAGGAAACAAACAGCAAGAGAAATAAGAGAGAAGAAGCTATCAATTTTGTTATACCACTTCAATCAGTTGAATCAAGTACCCCTCAGGTTTTTCGCAAGTGAATTCTTTATTATTGTATTAAACCATGTGCATTTTTTTAAAAGCAATAATTGATGCATTTTCAATTTCAACACAAAAGCTGAGTGGCCTCTTGTCAGAAGGAAAATTCCTTAGAAAATGGCCTTCAACATTTTAGTGGCTGTCAAAATTGTTCTTTTCATATTTGAACAATGTTCTAAAGTATAATTTTCCATTAACGTGGTTTTAAATTGATTTCAAAGGTGTTGGGGTACAAAAAGCATTCGTAAAAGAAATTCCCGGACACTCAGAAAAATGCCTATGACTCCGTTTCTCCTGTTATGATGAGCCCCTGATTTCATAGTCATATCACATTCCCTATGTGGGTATTTCTGTCATTTCAGGCGACCATGAGCTCGGAGGAGTGGGAGGACCGCATGCAGTCGGATGAGACGACATCCTCCGCCTACACTAGCAGCTGCGGCAACAGTGACGCCGACTCGGAGGAGCGCGGGGAGGAGGAAGAACGCAACGAGTACACGACCAGCACGCTGCACGTCATCAATCTCCTACACCCGGTATGCTTTTTACTTTGTCTTGTCACGCCACAGAGGTTATGTCAGCAGGGATGCCAATTCTTTTTCTTCTTTTCTTTAGATTTACTGATACCTGTAATTTTTTTTAGGCCCTCTATGCCCCCCTTAGGTCATACTTAAAACGGGTTCACTATACTATTTCTTAAAATTTCTTGGTACTGCCTTCCAAAAGTTTGAAAAATAATACCTACTTGCGATTACACAGCTGTAGAATTGACATTCTCTGTTATTTTTAGAAGTATTTTTTTTTCTTTTCTTGTGAAAGCATGAAGGTGACAGGCATATTTGACGTAGCTTGAAAAGTTCCATAGAGTTTTAGGGTAGAGTTGGCATCCCTGCTTGTTGGGTCTTGTCACACATTCGCTCATCTTCCTCGCACCCACCTCCTCGATCTTGCTCTCCCTCCGCCCTCTCTGCGGCTGATGCATGATTATGCTGGTTCTCGTTGTTGCTGCATCGTGAGCTTGCTGTTGTTTTATCGTAGTGAAAAGTCTATGGATTGAATTTTGCTTAAATTGGTTGTTTCTTGTTGGAAGTTTTTATATGCGATCTGTTGTTTCACGTTTTTGTTATCTATTGTTTTAGTTATTTTCGAGTGGGCGAGGGTGGGAAAGAGGGTCGTGTTGGATGACGGTGCTCATATTTCTGCCCTTTTTTTTTGTTTCAAACTGCATTAAATATTGTCTCGTTTTGATATAGCATTCATGCTTGTCTATTTTTCATAATGTGCCAACATTATGCCTGCCTATCTTTTCATTTACAATTTACCTTCTCATTTTGAAGGGTCGGTCTGAGACCAAACTTTATCTAGATTTTGTCTTTTTTCATCTTTCTATCAAAAGTTCCATCTTTCAAGCATCACTCCCTCTGTCTGTTCATCGATGTTTTCATCAAGTCTTTCCATTACAGTTTAACAAGATATATTATCATCTCTCTACTTATTTCCTATCCTTCATAATAAAGGAATTTTGTGATTTTATCTATACTGTTGAAATAAAATTTCTTCACTTCTCATTGATAGTATGACTCTCTCCATTAAAAAGTTGCAGAATTTTTTTACTCTAGGTGTTTGAAAACTTAGTACATCACAAAATGGAATCAATGTTTAAATAGCCTTGCCCATACACCGTGGGGACATTTTATTGTACGCTCCGTTATTGCCGTTCATATGAAGAGCTTTATCACAAAACGCATTATACACTAAAGGGAAAAATTGTAGAAAATTGCAATTTGGTTTGGTTTCTAGTTTTACATCCCTTGCAGTGCTGTAAGGTCATTTAAGAGACAGGTAACTTCGAACCTGCCTATCAGGGTCAACCAGGGCTGAGAGGGATGAATCCCTGCAGAAAAAACGCTTATCTTAAGCGCTTGAAATCTAATTTGGGTCTTTCGCTTGACACGTTAAGATCCTAACCATTACAGCACGGCCACAACTGTCAGATGAAGGTCACTGTGATTTATTTTCTGAGCTGAATTATTCTTGACTATAATTATCTATATAAAGGGTTATAATTGAATTTTTTTTTCTCTTGATCGTGTTGTGCATTTTGGGGTGAAGCTTTTCATTTATTGTTTTATTATTTTATTGTCATTACTTGTGTCTATTTATAGATTTCTCAGGAGCTTCTTGCTTGGTGCTTGTGGTGGTGGGGCTGACCTTGTTCTGTCGTTGTCATCAGATCATAGGATATTTATGGTTTTACTTGATGGAACAAATTAAAATGAGTACACCCGCTGGACAATGAAATTGCCTTGGAAAGATTATGTCCTTTGTCTTTGCTTTTTATGTGTTACATTATTTTTCTCTTCGTTGGCCTCTTGAACGACTTTACAGTGTTACAGGGGGTGTAAAACTAAAACCAAACTAAACACTATGTAGGTGCACACACTCAAAACCCTGAGTGAGCAGCTTGGCCTTTTCAAACACTCACACACATACACTGCGGTTGGTTGGCGGGTACTCTGGTGTGGTCTGCTTCTTGTGCCTCTTTCTATATGTTACTATTCTCCTAATACTCTTGTGGGGCGGGCGTGACTTTGTAGTGACATACAACCTCAACAAAACTAGCAAAGGCTCTCTGTTTCTTGGATGTCATTATTGTAATTCTTTCCATGCACAAGTCTGGACTTTTTAGAAAACATCTTCTTGTGATGTCCCCTGAATAAATCTATGAGCGCCTGGCCATAGGAATTGTCAAATTTGTTACCATATCTAACCACAGATTATTATCAAGATAATTTCTGGAGTCAATTTTTTGTCTTCCACCTGGCGTCTGTTGTGTAATGGTTAGACTTTTTGCCTATCACCCAGAGGACACAAGTTCGATTCCCACATCGGAATGAGCATCAGCATTCTTCTGCTGAGATCTGTCCCTGACAGGCCGGGCAATGTAGCCTATCTCTTAAATGAAAATGGAGTGTTGTAAAGGACGTTAAACTCCAAACCAAACCAAACTAACCATGGATAATCACTACTAAGAAGATTATGGAGTCATTTTTTTTGTCTTCCGTGCAAAACTCACTGAAATGGTCTTACGTTTGTAGAGAATTGCAATGAGGATATACACCTCTTCTCATCCTCCTTCTTCCCCCTCCCCCCCCCCCCCTCCTCCTCCTTCCTCCCTCCCCTTACAATTATGCCTCCACCCGACACTGATAAGTTTCCACACCCCCAGGTCCGAGAAGATCTGTGGACCAGCCATGGTGGAGGGATTCAGGTAGCTTTTCTCTCCCTCTTCTTTCTCTGCAAAACTTTTCCTTACAGTACCTCATACTCTACGAGATCCCCCTCCCCCCACTACTGTCATCCAAAGGTAAAAATGCATTTTTTACCATTATGGCGCAGAAATTTAAACCCTTTAAAGATTCAGATAGATCTTTAAAGATAAGAAAAATTTCAAGATATTACTCTATATTTCTTGATCTACATAATTTGAAATTATTGTAATACTGCTTGTTATCTCAGGAAACTTATAGAAAAAAATCTCACATGGTGTACACTTGGTCTGCTGGGGTAATAATTGATTGTAAAGCGCATAGAGCCTGCTTTAAAGCGGGGATATGCGCTATATAAATACAAACCATCACTATTATTATTATTACACCATTTGAAATTATTATATTAATGCTTGCACTGAGTCACTTAAAGTGTAGAAGAAATTACGTATGGTGAACACTTTTCGAAATTATAATATCAATGCTTACTATCTCAGTTTACATATAGAAGAAATCATACAACATAGTGTTGGTCAGGAAATAAGAGTGATATTTTCACTAAAAAAATTTGAACCAAAATGGAAAAATTTGTTTTACCTTTGGGCAGTAGAGTAAACTCTCTACCTCTACTTTTTTTTAATGCTTTTACGCACATATGTATGCGTCTGCCACTCAAATCGTTTCTTTATTTCTGTTTCCTCGATGGATTGATAGAGATAGGGTTGCTACTTGTAGTCTTAGTTGCTAGTATGTGTGTGTGTGGGGGCGGGGTATTGGTGGAAAAACATTTTGTTTGTCTTTGGTTTGTTTTTAAAAATATTTCTTTATTGTTGTTTTTGTTTGTTTTTCTGTTTTTGTGTTCTTTGTATGTTTATAGTATTTTGTTGACTGGTAATCAGATGTTATTTGGTGTGGCTGCTGGTTTTTCTTCTTTTTTTTGGGGGGGGAGGGAGATACATTTTGGGCTCGTTGTTTTAAACCAAAGCCGAACAGGCAGATAGATTGAATTGAGAGAAAGTTGTGCTTACTTTTATATTTTAGTTCAGTAGAATCCCTGGGTATACTCTTCCTATCTGTGTGCAGTAGGTTGTAGGCCCCTACATATTGGTGATGTCGAGTGCAACCTATGTAATCAATGTAAGCAATTTCTACACTAGAGAGAGGAAAGGTGTTTTAAATTGTGCACAACCGATTTTTGTGCTAAGTGTTTTGCCGATAATTATAGCATTTACGTTTGCCTGTTTAAGTCCTCTTGTGGAGTAAGGTGTATTTTCAAACTTTTCTCTGGAGGAAATCGGAAATCCCCTTATTATGATGGACATTTGTTGAAAAATATGGGATATTGTAGGCATGGTAGTGCTGATATTATAAGTCGTATAATGCATTTGTGTCGCTGAATTATGTTACTATGTGCAGCTTGCTTCATAAGAAAGTGGGAGTTAGCTATATAGTCACAAAACTCCAACACTCTTGAACGTTTTACATTACTTTTGGTGAATAATACAAAGTTCACACAACTGTATGACATTGGATGATTCTGATCTGAAAATCAAATCACTACACAATGTGGAATATTCAAGCACAGTACATTTCGCATAAGTCGACGTTGCTGGGAATATTGAAATCATGTCGAGTAAAGAGAAAGGACTTAAGGGAAGTGGATATAGTAAAAAAGAAAAATTTGGGAACTCCAAATCGTGATGGCTTAAGCCGACTGTCGAGTTAACAGACGTCGAGATATGAGGGTTGTACTGTCTGTCTGACTAGCTTTACCCCCCCCCCCCCCCCCTCCCCAGCGATAAGACAGAATCTCCAGTACATCAATCTGGGGTCCCGAGCTAGGGCAGCGCTCAAGCCTTTTTCTCTCTTTATTTTCCATATTTCTTGCCGTGCTTTAGTGTGTTTTAATTTTGTTTGTTTTTTATGAATGATTTATCAGGGATGCCCTTTTTCCGGTTAAAACCGGTAATCCGGGTTTTAAGCGATTTTCCGGGGTCTTTTACACAAGAACACTTCATTGTGTTTTGTACTTTCTTACCTATTTTCATCATTTATTGCGGGTACTAAAGCCGACAACAGAAAGTTCAGGGTTTTTTTTCTTGGCCATGGGGCATGCCTGATTTATATCTTATTCTCATTTTTGTTTTTTTAAAAAGTGGGTGGTTGACAAACGCCCTGGTGTGGTCTGCTCCGTCTTCTTCTTTCTATTTGTCACAGTTGTCTTTACCTACACCAGGTGCTGAAATTACCTTATAGTATTGATAGAGCATTAAAACCATAACCAATTAAACAGACTGCTATAGATATGAAAATAATCTGTTTTTGTGTATATATATTTGTGTACATAATGAGTGTGCTTTACGTTCATATCTTCTCTGCTTGCATTATATTTGTGTTTAGCCAGATGCATGATTTGTCTCTTTTCATTGTCTTATATACATGTATTAGTAATTACATCACCTAGTATCATGTTACTATATTGTCACATAATTATTTACCCATTTATTCATTTATTGTTTTTTGTTGTTCTAGATTCCAGGTGAAATAACAGCATGTGCATGTGCATGGATTATCACCCTTTGCCTTATAATCCATAATAAATGTATTCATTTGGTAATGTTAGGCCTTTTTTTGTATTCCTCCTCATCTTTACATCATTTAATCTTTCCTTCCTCCAGGGAATTGGTGGGTAGCCCAATCTGGTGTTGTCTGTTCTTTCTACTTCTTTGACAGTGTCATTATTCGACGGCTGATTGCAAGAAGGGAATAACTTTCCTTTTCATAAAAGCCGACTTATTTACTTCTTGCACTCAGCGGTCGTATTGTCCTATTAAGTTTCCTGGCTCTAAAATGACCTTATAGTGTCAATAGTGCCATAAAACCTTGAACACAACATCTTGGCCCAGTGGGTGGTTGGTTGCTCCACTGGTGTGATCTTCTTCTTCCTCTTCTTCCTTATTAGCTAAAAACAGCCAAAGATGCTGGCGCCTCTATAAAGAACTAACTTTAAACTTTAAAAAAAGAATAATCTTTCTTATAAATCTCACTATTGTCCTGATCTACTTTCTGACAGTGAAATGACCTCACCGTAAAATGTTAAGAAAATGAACCAACCATTAGCACCACCACCTCGCTACACCATCATCACCACATCTCAACCACTACCACCACCATCCCTAAATCCTCTTTTAAAATATGGTATCATTCTCTAACCGTCTCCCCCCCCCCCCCTCCCCCAAACCGCCTGGCTACACCATCATCACCACATCTCAACCACCACCACCACCCCTAAATCCTCTTTTAAAATATGGTATCATTCTCTGGCCCTG
>JAUKPP010247861.1:0-13005 GCA_032273245.1 Phyllaplysia taylori | reverse complement strand
TTAATCGTAATAGATAAATGAACAATATATAAAAATGAATTCATGTCTGTGCTGGTTTCTATCTATATTTGTTATCTTAATCTTAGAGAGTACCTCTTAGAGAGTACCAGGGCAGATATTAATTTCATACACAAATAAATGACATGCCACAAATCACACGTCTTGACACAAGTAGATAAAATACTTTTTTTTCAAGGTCAAAAGAAGTACATTGTACATGTCAATTTAGGCTTTAAATTTAATCTGATACTGACAACTTCATCTTTTCCTCAATATTGACTTGATAGAGTGCCAGATTATATTAGAAATCACGAGAGAGGGGATGGCGTTTAGGTTCTCTATACTATACGATGTAGAAATCGAAAGACATCCCATCGCAAAGAGTAGCCTATGTATGCTAAATTGATAAAAAGACATATTCTTGTTACAGTCGGTGCCCTCTTGTTTAAAGATATCCCAAGGCAAGATGTAACACAACAGGTTACAGGAATTTACATTTAAGATACTTTTTGTAGTATGCCTACCCTCTCGTTTCAAGGTACCATAGCAGAAAATGTAGCATTGTATTCTCTACATGTACCATTTAAAATACTTGATATATAGTTTGTCCCCTTGCTTTAAGCAGGATTCAATGCCTGGCCATTGCAAGTTTTGTGTGGGTGCTCATCAATATGCAGATGGTTGTTGTATTGTATAGTTCTTGAAAAAGTGCAACGAATCAAATAAAATTATAAAAAATGTAATTCTCCATTTTAGCAGCTTTGGTAAATCTATGGATTTTTTTCTCCCCCCCCCCCCCCCAAACACACACACACACACACACACACCTCCCACGCACCTTGGTGTTGAGTCAGTAATGTATTGCCTAGCAAGAGCAAAAAAAGTCGTGCCACATAATATTCAATTCTTCCATCAACAACAATTATAATTGTCTATGTGCCGTGTGCTTTTCTTCTGTCTGTCAGTGTGTGTATAGACAGAGGGAAAGTGTTTGGAGGTGGGGGGGGGGGGGGATACGAAACGTAACTGAGAAAGGCTTACAGCTGTCTCTGTTATGTCAACAGGCGGATCAAAGAACAAAAACGTAAGGCTATTATTGATAATATGTCAAAATCGAATGGGCAAAGGGTGTAAATACAATATTTGAGTGTGGGTTTGTGTGTGTGTGAGAGAGAGAGAGAGAAACGGGGTAGGGGAGGAGTGTAAAAGGAGGAAGTAATTCGTTATTTATTGAAGCATTGATATTTATTGGCCACCCGCTGTTGTCGGTTGTCTGGGGGGAATTTAGTGGTGTTGTTATTGAGATTGAGAATACCAGGATACACTCGAGTGAGTGAATCCGCCTGCTCTGTAATCAGGTGGTCGAAGTACGGTTTGGTTTGATCACCTGTTTTACGTCTATTTTCAACTCTGTAAGATTATTTAGCGACGGGCTACTGTCATTGCCAACCCGGGCTCAGAGGAAAACAAATAAATCCCAGCATAAAAAAACGCAGATAGTCCGCACGTGGGATCG
The DNA here is from genome assembly GCA_032273245.1 of Phyllaplysia taylori. Taxonomy (NCBI): domain Eukaryota; kingdom Metazoa; phylum Mollusca; class Gastropoda; order Aplysiida; family Aplysiidae; genus Phyllaplysia; species Phyllaplysia taylori. Next base: position 11,489 of record JAUKPP010247861.1, on the reverse strand, counting down.
AACTCGGACCTTCCGCATGATAGGCGAAGAGCTTAACCGTGACGCTACAGCGCCCATGATCGAAATACATGCAGGTCTGTCTTGCGTCAGCCGGCGTTGGAAATGTAACTCTATGTAGCAAAATACTTTGTAGCCTGTAGTGTTAGGTTTCTTGTTACCTTGTAGTCAGGAAGGTTTTTTTCTTCTTTCTTTCACATATTATCTGACTCAAGTATACGCATTAAGAATGCCTTGTAGCGCATGCACACGTATATATACGCACACACACAAACACACACACACACACACACGAATGAACATTCACATACCTACTCTTTGTCTTTCTGTGTCCATTGTCACAATATGTTTCCCTCTAATTCTCTCTCTCTCTCTCTCTCTCTCTCTCTCTCTCTCTCTCTCTGCCCTTCTCCTCCATACTCTCTCCCTTTTCGCTCTGCCCTTAATCAAGTTGATTGTTTAAAGAGAACGAAGAAGAAAAGTATATTCTAATTCTATTTTCGAGTCAAAACGACGTTTTATTATTTTTTTTAAAATCGTCTACCATTCCATGATCGTATGTTGCTATTATAAGCCCACACTAGGGACTTCCTGATTGTGTTCCAAGAACATGACAATGCGAAATTCCTTCCCATGTGATATAGCCTACCCAGAGCACTGAGCCTACCGCATGACCTTTCTGTCTCCCAAACCAATGACCACTGTGCTCTGCTCGCTGCGACTGCCCACTGACCATGCCCGAAATTATATGAGGATCCCATGGGGATAGTACGTCATAATTAAGCGCTTTGAGGTTGGTTACTTAGTAAGTTTATAGTAAATTTAAAGCCCCCTTTTTTTTTTTTGGAAGCGCAAGGTTCTTTGTCTGTTTCGGGCTCTTTTTCCTACTAGCTTTCGATTTAGGCTGAAAACGGTCCCGACTTTACTGAGACCGAAAGGCCATTCCGAAAGGGGGAGGCAGAGCGTACTAGATAGCCTGGGTTGGCCGGCAGTTTGACCAAAGTTGTTTGTCTACTTTAATATGGACATTGGTTCAAGGGGTTTGGGAGGAGGTAAGGAGTAAAAGCCCTAACTAACAATACAGTATGCCTGTAGTAAGTTTGTAACGGTGCGGCGCACGTCTGGAGTCATAAGCACTTAGTTACCATTATCTAGTGTCGACCACTATCATGTAGGTCCTTCCCAAATACTTTGGAATAGTTCTCGGCTCCGAAATGATCTAACAGAGTTGATCGAGCTGTTAAACCCCAACCAAAATAACGAACAAACAAATCCCAGCAGAAAAGCGCAGATCGCCGCATGGGGTCTTTTGCATGGTAAGGGAAGGGCGTAACCATAATTAACACTGTTTACAGATGTACCACAGGTGCCACCAACACGCTGTGGTAGTTCTCAGTAAGCCGGAGGCCGTGCTCCCATTAGTTCTCAAAATCTCTTTAAAGAGTAAAGAACTCTTTTTTTCACGTAGGCTACATGTACCGTAGTTTAGCCATTGGCTTTACGCCGCGCTTGAAGGACCGTCACTTCACAGTTGCGTAGAGCAACTATTACGAAGGCAAATGTTTGACTTTGGAAGTTAACGTTGCTATGGAATTACCCTAATAGTTGCGTAATATACACTCTGTTCTGCACATGATCCAGTCAACGTCGTTGTTGTTTTTCATTTGAAAGTTACCTGTATTCCGATTCTTCTCATTATCATTTCAGGAGCTTGAAGTGTTGAAGGAAATGTCGAACTCAACACTTACAGCATTGTAAGCTTGCATCGATAGAATGACTATTCACACCTTTCCTGTCGAGAGTCTTTCTATCACCCCCTCCGACCCCCTCTAATGCTCCCCCCCCCCACCTCTCTCTCTATCTATCTATCTATCTATCTATCTATCTATCTATCTATCTATCTATCTATCTATCTATCTATCTATCTATCTCCCTTTACCAGCCTCTTTCTAGTTTTCTTTCTATTTCTCATTCCATTAAGTTTTATTTTACGCATATTATTGTTATAAAAAGAAGGAAGAGCAGGAGGCGAAGTAGCGGCCCCATCACTCAGTTTCACTACAGTGTTTTATTGCCACTCTCCTCCACTTGACATTTCTAACAAGATGACCCCACTCTCTTGCTGTCTTGACCCGTCCTTTTCTCAACGTTGACGGTCGTGCGCCGTTGGGCACAGTCCTATTTTAATGTTCTCCATGCAATAATACAGCATATTGATTTACTTAGCTTCGTGAATCTTGTCGACACACAGTTCTGACCCTTCCCCTTGTCTCTCTCTCTCTCTGTCTCTCTCTCTCTCTCTCTCTCTCTCTCTCTCTCTCTCTCTCCCTCCTCCTCCTCACCGGCGCTTTGGTGTAATGATTACGCACTTCGCCTGTCATGTGGAAGACCCGAGCTCGATCCCGTGTGCGGACGATCTGCTTTGGGTTTTTTTTCTTGTGCTAGGATTTTTTTCGCGCTCAGCCCGGGTTGGCCATTACAGGCAGGGTCGAAGAAGCCGTCTCTTAAATTACCTTATAATGTTGCAGGGGACGTAAAACTGGTAACCAAAAAACTCTCCCTCTCAATCCCTTTCTCTCTGTGTTTTGTGTGTGTGGTGGTGGGGTCTCTCTCTCTCTCTCTCGCTCTCTTTCTCTCCCTCCTTAACTCTGATTTTTTCTCTCTGTCACTCTTACTCTCACTTCTCTATCAGCTTTCCGTCTCTCCCTTTCTCTCTCTCTCTCTCTCTCTCTCTCTCTCTCTCTCTCTCTCTCTCTTCCCTTCTGTCCCTCTGACGTTTCTCGACTTCGAACAAAGTTCCTCTGTGAAACCTAGCATGCAGCTAGATTTTTTGTCTTTTCCAGAAGAAAGTGTGACGTTGCTGATAATTCTCACTTCTGTAGCATTGCAATTACACGAAGGAAATCAGACTTAGAAGATAGCGCTTTGCCTGAGCTTTACGAAATCTTGCGTGGTCCAAATTGGAAGGCACACTACTGAGGAAAACCGTTAACAATGAGCATGCTGCTTGTTCGTTGGTATTCTATTAAATATTCATGCGTTATTTGGTTTGCACATGTACCGGTACGGTCTATTTATAAAATAAAAAAAATTCCAAGCGATCGTTCCCTGGTTCGAATCACAGTCATGTATGGTTAGTTTTTACTCTCGTGAGGCCTGCGTCAGTTTTTACTCATTCGCTATTGATTGCTGAAAAAGGACAAGTGTCCAGCAATCGGGGATCAGTAAAGTAAAGTTACTTATTCGCACGCTTGCATCCTAGGTCAAATTATAGAAGAAAGGCATAATAATGTGCAATAAATACTATAGTGTACTAGATGCATGGTAGGATAAATTTCGCACTCATTATTTGCGCGCTTACGTCTTAGGACAGTTATGAAAGGCAATAATGTGTAATTATTATTGTTACTATTAATATTATAATATTGTAGCCTACTATACATGTAGGCCTACCTATAGTATGATATATTTCCGACTACCGTCTCGCAAATCATTTCATAAAACGATAAAACTATAATATTATTATAATGTTCCCCCCACGCGCCTGGCCTTTGCCCCAGCTCGTTGTTTCATATCATTATTATTGTAGCGTACATTTTGAAGTCGGCGGGAATTCCCAAGTCGTGTCTGCTGGGCAGGGGTCAAAGTCTGCCACAGCTGGCCGGGCTGCAGCGGTCTCTCTCGTCTGGAGGCGGAGGTGCCGCGGTCAAAGGTCACCTCAGCTTCACACCTGGCCTGCGACTTCGGTAAAGAAAAGGTGTTAAATTTAATAAACTGCTTATTATGTCGTTTATTGTATAATGTTGAGTTTTTATGTGAGTCTATACAGCTCTCTATACAGCGCATTGAGTTTCTGAATCTGGTTGATTCTAACATAATGCGAAAACGTTTAACGTCATGGTGTTAGTTGGGTTGTTGTTTTTTAACCCCACTGTCGAAAATAATGTGTATTCAAACCTGTCTAAGACGACCACCCAATGCTATTATCAACGCACCTCGAATGTACGTTTTTATTTATGTGTGTGTTTTTTTGGTATCCAAACCAAACGCGGGGATCGAACTCCTGACGATAAGCTTTTATTTTACCGTTACACCACAGACGCCGGTGACCTCAGCAAAGAAAATGTGTAGGCCTACAGAAAGAAAATTAATATTAATAAACTATTGAGGGTCTCTGTACCGGACCTGATTGATTATAACCTATTCAAAAACTTTCCACATTATGTCATTATGGTTCCCAGAGAGCTTTATGAGATACTGATAACCAAACTTTAGGATGGTTTGGTTTGGATGCCAGTTTTACGTCCCCTGCAACACTGTAAGGTCATTTAAGAGACTGGCTTCTTCGACCCTGCCTGTCAGGGCCAACCCGGACTGAGAGGGGAAAGTCCCAGCAAAAGAAACCCAGATTGTCCGCTCTCGGGATCGAACTCGAGTCCTCCGTTTGACAGGCGAAGAGCCTAACCTTTACACCACAACGCCGGAACTTTAGGAAGAAATGTATGGTTTGTTGCTATTATCAACGCACGTCTAATGTACGGGTGCTTTTTTTGTGTGTGTTTTAGAAGCGTAACATTTGATTTGTTGCCAATGCCTGATCAATGCATTCTTGTATCGTTTGTAAATTATCTTTCTTCTTTCCTCTCTTTTCCCTCTCTCTCTCTCTCTCTCTCTCCCTCTATCTCTCTCTCTTATATTTCTTTCTCTCCCTGCCTCTCTATTTCCTCTCTACCCTTTTCTGAATTTGTTTCTCTCTCACGTATTTTTCCTCTTCTCACTTCTGTCCCACTCTCTTTCTCTTTCTCTTTCTCTGTCTTGTCTCTTTCTCTCTCTCTCTCTCTCTCTCTCTCTCTCTCTTTCTCTCTCTCTCTCTCTCTCTCTCCTCCTCGCCCTTTCTGGTTTATTTAGTTTTTCTTTGACGTTTCCTTTTCTCCCTTCTGCCCCCTCTCTCTCTCTCTCTCTCTCTCTCTCTCTCTCCCTTTTTCTTCTTTTGATCTCACTCTCGGTCCGCCGCCCTTTTTTCTTTTCCTCCTACCTCCCAGACATCCTTTATTCTGCAGTTAGGACTGCTCCCCTCACGACTTAAGATCCTCAATCATTAACTTAAGATCTGTACCTCTACAAAACATTTTTTCCCTATTCTAAACAAACTTCTCCTTCATGTTTTGTTTTTTCATTTTATCTCCTCAGGACCTGGACTCGTACGAGACAGGCACAGTGCGCAGGCGCGCTAAGACCATCGTCACACCCAAGATGGCGATGGAGAGCTTCCGGCTCTCCTTTCTCAATGACGGTGAGTGGACCTGCACGTCGATTATCCGTTTAGAATTATTTAGATATCCAAATCTTTTTCTGCCTCCTCTCCTTCTCATTCATCTTTTTTAAATGCATGTAGATTATTAAGTCTCTAGCGAGAAGGCTGGTATTCCCCGCAGATTCTAGAAGTTTCCTTAGAGTGACGAGACTTCTTGTCTTCTGTCGTGCCAATGCTTTCTTCTAGTTTGCTTTGGACGGATAACTAAATTGTTATTTATTTAATTGTAGCAAGGATTCAAATCATATTATAAAAACCGGCGCTGTGATGTAATGGTTAGGCTCTTCGCCTTGCATGCGGAAGACCCCGCTTCGATCCCCGATCGCGGACGATCTGGGGGTTTTTCTGCTGGGAGTTTTTCCCTCTCAGCCAGGGTTGGCCTTGACAGGCAGGGTCGAAGTAGCCCGTCTCTTAAATGACCTTACAGTGTTGCAGGGGACGTAAAACTAGTCACCAAAACAAAACAAACATATTTTTTTAAAATCTGCACCCCAATTGTGTACCTAACTCTTTGAGGGGGTGATGGAGAAATTCAATTTACTGTCACGTCGAGGAAAACGCTTCATTCAACAAGTTCACTAATCAGCCACCCTCGCGACGGGTAGATTCAAATTTTGGATAAACAGTTACGTATATCCCTCTTAGATCCTCTAAGTACAATATGTAATTAGATGACGTGAATTATGTGGATATCCAAAGCTGCAGTTTGGATAATTGAATAGGTTGAACAGCTAGTGGCTGGTGGTACACAGGTGTAGAGTGTCTGGCGTTTTTGTTTGCTCCTGTCAGGTCGTTGTGTGGATGTGTCTATTTGTCTTTCTTGTTTATTCATTCATGTTGTTTGTTTGGCTCTCTGTCTGTTCATAATTTTTTTTCTCTGTTTTGTCTACTTGCCTGTTTGATTTTCAGTCTGTCTGCCCAGCCTTCAGCCTGCCTGCATACCTGTTTATGTCTTTATTTTGTTATCTCTCTACCTCTCTGTTTGTCTGTCTGTCTGTCTGTCTGTCTGTCTGTCGGCCTTGTCTATGTGTTGTATTTTCGATTTGTCTTGTTTGTACACACATGTCTGATGTCTTGCATATACGGGAATGGCGTGTACTGTGTCGTATTCTGTCTGTTTAGATGTCGTATTTTCAGTTTGTTTTGTTTGTACATACATACATGTATATACGTGCATTGCGTATGTCGTATTCTGTCTGTCTGTCTGTCTGCCCTGTCTGTATGTCGAATTTTCGGTTTGTTTGGTTTGTACATATACTTGTCTCGTATACCCGTGCATTGCGTATTCTGTCTGTCTGGCTCTCGTATTTTCAGTTTCTTTGTACATATTATATTGCGTAGAATATGTCGTATTTTACCTGTCTGGCTGTTGCCCGGGCTGCTTATCATTATATTTTTTCTTGTCTTTTCTTTTCCTTGTATTATATTATATTATATTTATATTTCATCTTTCTTCTTCGAATATTATAAATCTGTCTCGTTTGTATGTCTTGTCTGTCCGTTTATCTCCTTTTTTGTCATACATGTACACTCTTTTGTCCCAAATTTCCAAGTAGAGTGTGTACTTTGTAGACCACAGCAGCATTTCTAATCACACTAAAAGCAGAGTAATATCGCTAAGCCTGTCTGGTTAGTTTGCCACACAATTTATCTCGAGACGAAGCTTTTATTCTTCTCTGTCCAAGTAAATTCTCTCTGTCCCTGTACCAATTTTGTCGTTGGTGGCTTTCCTGTGACTAGACATGGGTTGGCTCTATATTCGTTTTGATTGATCAGGGCTGAGAATTGTCCTCCTAATGCTGATTTCTGCCTAAATGAATAGCATTTTCTGTTCCTCTCAGCCGTAGAATGGTCTGTCTTAGAAGCTGGCGCCTACATAAGTAAATAACTCGGAGATTGTTCTCAAATTTATCGCATTCCATGTGAGTTTGCGCTTTACAAACCCTTTTATTGGTAATTTTACTGTTGCTTTTTGGTTTGGTTATTTTCGTTGGGTGTTGTTGTTGTTTTTTACTTGGGGAGGGGGGGGGGGGGGGGGGTAGTGTTTTTTCTTTCAATTTCGTAGGTTTTTTTTTTTACATTGTTCTTGTCGTTGTTGTCTGCTAAGGTTCGTGTCCGTTTGGTCATTGTTTATGTTATATTCTTTCGTTTTTGTGTTTGTAGTTTAAGAGGGGTTGGGGTGAGGGAAAGGGCCCCATCATTTACTTATAGAGCGATTGGTTCTCAGCGCAGAATCACAGAATCATTCTTTAAAATGAGTAATGCTTGAAAAATGAGTTCTGGTAGAGGGTGGGAAGGAGCCGGGGGAGGGGAGGGGGAGGGGGTAGAAGAGATTTTCCTGAGCCTCAGATGTTCGACAGGCCGTACACCCGTCTACATTAATGGATGCCTGCGGTAATTACGTTGATGTTAACAATTTTGTTTTGCCAATCTGTTACTTCTCAGCATTGATTTTCAGGCTAAAGCAGCCAAAGAAGCTGGTGCCTACAGCTAGCTTCAAACTAACCAGTATTGATTTGTCAGGAGGCCAAAGGTAGAAGCAGAAAGTAAAAAGCAACAACTAAGGAAGCAAATAAAAATTGTCTTAAGGTGCATTCTTTCGCCTACATTCGAAATCTAGGTCAGCGAAATTAATGCTTTTTAAGCAAAGCAACGCACTTTCAAGCAAGCAGCCCCGTCGGTAGACCAGAACTACTGACGAAAATACGATTTACTGCGAACAATGGATTATAGTTCTCGGTGCTGAGTGTTGTTCTAGAGGTCCGGAAAGCGTCTTTGTGTTTGGGTATGAGTTTAGATTAGTGATAATGTCGAGTGGGGGAAGAAGAGCCAAATCTGGCAGAGGGAGAGTGGATGGTTATCTTGTTGCTCTCGTCACATGACTGCGGCTTGAGTGTTGTTGATAACGTGATAATCGGCTTTGCCCGCACACTGACCTAGTTTCTTTTGGGTTGAAGAATTGGAATCGTCACGGACTTCTGGCATTGGCGCCGTTTTTGCGAACCCCCCCCCCCCCCCCCCCAAACACACAACCACACACACACACACACATAAATACACGTATATGTATACACACACACACACACACACACACACACACACACACACACACACACACACACCTCTGTCTTTGCGTTGATGTTGTTCTTTTTTAAAAGTTTTAAAGGGAGTCGCCCTTTTGTCCAATCTATCTGTCAAACTATCCGTCTGTCCGTCCGTTCATTCTGCCAGCTGTCAGTTAGTGGGTTAGTTTGTCTATCTGTCTGATTGTATCTCCATCCAACTGCTATTCAAACTGCCTGTCTGTTTGCCTTTTCGTCCTTTCAACAGTCGGTAGGTCTGTTTATCTATCTGCCCCCCCCCCCCCCCAACCGTGAGTCTGTCCGCGAGTCTCCATTTCTTCACTCAACTATTTGTTCTTCTAATCTCTGTCTGTCTATCTATTCTCGCATTTATTCGGTGTCTGGTGGTTGCCTGTCTTTCCTTTTGTCTGTCCACCCATCATTCTATCTGCCTGTCTGTCTATCTTTTCCCCGCACTCACACACACACACACACATACACACACACACATACACACACACGTGCATTTGGGGGACGCCCCGTTGTGGTCTGCTCCTTACACTTCTTTCTATATGTTACTATTGTCCTAATCTACTTCTTGGCGCTGAATAAATGGCGTTTCAGTATTGATTGTTTCGTGAAACCCTAGCCAGTCTCCTCCCGGAGCAAAAAACAACAACAAAAAAACAACCACCCAGCAAAAACAAAAACAGCAGCAACAACCCACACACGATAGTGTCCAGTAGTGTAGAAAAGCAGATGAAAATTTCCTCTGACTATAATACAGTTTCCATCAGGCGGAGCGTCCACTGACCTGTTTTGTCAGTTGCAGGCCAGGCTCATCTATATATGATATATGCATATGACCCTGGCCTGCAAATGACAAAACAGGTCAGTGGACGCGCGGCCTAAGGCAGTGGAAACCTAGTCACTGATTTCAATGGAACTCCAGAAAAGTTATAAATAGTGCATGTATGTGGCACGTGACCGCAGTTTGCAATAACCAAGAGCGGATCACCATTCATGTCACCGTAAAACCTCTGATGTCACTCACCTCGATGAAACTCCAGAAAAGTTATAAATAGTATACCATTCATGGGAAATCCCGCCAGATATTGGTTGCTTGCCCACAAACCCTTGAACCACCATCCCTTCTCTCCTACCATCTTCCCACCAAGATTCTCACCATTCTGTGGCTAGATTTGTTCATTCAGCATAGAAAGAAAAAAAAAATACAGCAAAAACAAGAACCAGGTTGTTTCTTTTCTTTCTCTTTTTTTTTGGCCTCCATCTCCACCCCCCCCCCCCCCCCAACCTCCACCCCCTTTTAAAATTTTTTTTTTTTATTCTTTTCTTCTTTTTTGGTCTGTCAGCCAGAGCGCTTTCAACTCAAACGTAATCGGCTGGATTTTGAGTTCAGCGCATGACTGAATTTTACATTGTAATAAGATGCCAATGAAAAAAATGTTTGTAAATGGCAAGTAGCCAAACGAATAGTGGTCATGATAATATGAAATCAAATAAAACCTTATCACTCTCGTTCTCATACATGTTCCTTCCTTTCCCTCTGTGCCTCTTTTCTCCAGTTCTCTTTCTCTCTCTCTCTACCATCTCTCTCCCGTCTCCCCCCCTCTCTCTCTCTCTCTCTCTCTCTCTCTCTCTCTCTACTTCACTGTTATCTTTGGGTTTTTTCACCAGGGTTTGAGAAATACCGACACCTGTTAGCACCGTCTGTTTGTCTTAAATCCTCTCGCAGTGACTGGTTCTTTTGCATTTCCCCCTTGGTTTGGTTTTGGTTTAGCGCCCCATGCAACTCTGTAAGGTCATTTACGAGGCGGGACCTCCGAATTTTACGATAGTACGGGGGTCGGAGCCATTAAAACTCCGAAAAAATCCCGGGGATCCTACCCGGATTCGAACCCGGGACCTTCCCATCTGTAGGCGGGCGCACTACGGCTCGGCCATCCACGCCCATCTCCCCCTGGAGTATGACGTTTCTAGCTTCTTTTGGAGTAGTCGTTCACAGCATCTGTTGTTGCAGTCAGTGATGGTTTATTTAGGTCTAGCTTTGAACTCTTTGAACGAGGGAGGCTAGTTGAAAGATTTAAAGTAATACTGTTTGCTTTGTCTTTATGTTTCACGTGTGTAGGCAATTTGTAGGTAGATGGGTTGATAGATAGATAGATAAATAGATAGATAGATACAGTAGATAGATAAAAAGAGATAGAGAGACGGATGGGTGGGTGGGTGGATGGATTCATACCTAGATATAGTTTAAAAATGATAATGATAAGTAGATACCGTGTACAAAAGACAAATATACGTGTAGATGGATAATTAAAGGAGAGATAGAGAGAAAGGGCATCGAGGAAGATAGAGAGACAGCAAAAACCGAGCGCTCCGGATAGACAGAGAAAGAGAGAGAAAGAGAGAGAGAGAGAGAGAAGTGTCAACAGATTCTTCGGATGGGAAAAAGGCTTCTGAATTAAACTGCGATATCTTATTTTCATTTTGTAATAAGAACCTTTCTTTTTGTAGAGAGGCTAAACACCGTCTGCTGCCTCGCAAGACACCTTGCAGTTTAGCAGTTTACCCTGTTTGTTATTCTTGGCTAATAGGTGCGGTGGATGTCCACGGGCTTGCGATTTGTATCTCCATCAAGCTAACGTGCTTAGGCAGGTAAAAGTGTTTTCAGTGGGCAGAGTTTTGGACGGGGACGGGTAGCAAATTTCTTTGACTTTTGTTTCCTCTTTAAAATGTGTTTTTTTTTGTTGGTTTTGTTTGTTGTTTTTTTCCCGGGGAGGGGGGGGGGGGAGGAGGGAAAGAGAGAGAAGGAAGGAAGGCACTTTGGCAGATGGAAGGGATGAAAGGAAATAAATTAAGTAGGGAATATTTGCGTGCTGTTTATTAAATTGGCACATACATAGGAGTGTGGGGGGGGCGTGCGGGGCAGTTAAGTCTGAAGTAAGAGAAGATTGTAATGAACCCTACTGTTCACACTACAGACACTTTCTCAATCTTGAATCTAAGGAGTGAACCCTGACTCGTTTCATTTCTCAATAAGTCATTTTCCTCTGGTAATTCTGACGCCTGCTGTAGTTTTCATCTTGAATCTA